>WYDI02037668.1:33930-104656 GCA_009867235.2 Psittacus erithacus | reverse complement strand
TACTGTGTACAGTTGTCCTTCCAGCTGAGATCTTTTTTCCATAATGTATTAAAGCTACTAATTGCCAGTCTATATTCTAAAAGTTGCCTGCCTTAAAGAATCATTCCTTGTGCCCCACATCACAGATGTTTAGTGAATGCATTCAGTATATCTAAGTAGATGAGCATAATATTTTTCTCTTTAGATGACCAAGTTGTGGTCCGTGTCATGGAGTAAAGGCTTTTGTAGCTAGTCCCTGTTGCCATCAATTACATTTCAACTGTACTGTAATCACAACTAGCTAATATTATTTAAAAGAGAAACGAATACACTCCAGACTGTGTGCTTTGTGTGTGAAGTAAAAAACTATTAACTGCAGTAGGTCTTCTGTTACTTTTGCTTGTTTTTAATACACTGGTGTGTTCTCCAGGCATTCAGACACAGGGGGGGAGGGAGGTGCATGAAGTTCTTTTACTGAATATTACTTCTTTCATAGTGAAGTAATTTCTCTTGGCCTTTTAACCAAGAGAAACTTCTTTTAACCATTTATTTAAAACAAAACAAAAACCTAAAAAAAGGAAAAGGCTAGCAAATATCTTGAGATAATTGGAAAACACTGGGATGAAGAGTAGCCAAATTAATTTGCTCACAAAAGCTAGATTTGTTTGTTGTTTTTTTTTTTTTTTTTTTTTGTGTGTGTGTGTGTAATTGTTTCAGAAGCTTTTAAGTTGCTTTAATGGTTATTTAGAGATGTCGTAATATTGCCTAAAGAGCATCCTGTATGCATTTGAAATGGTACTGGGAAATTCAGGTTGGCCCTTTCAGCAGGCTTAAGCTTTTAGCTACCGGGAATGCGTCACCCTACGAGCATTACAGTGCTCGTGGCTTGTGTGAATGCCTTTGATGTAGGCACCTCTGTCTGTGCTTCAGACTAGTCTCTTGCTCCAAGCTTGCATGTCCAGATTGCGTTTCCATGGAAGTAAAATCCTAAAACTCCCAGCTTTTTGAGGAGGCAGAGGTATAATAGGCTCTATTAAAGTGTTTTGTGTGTTGTGTGTCATCCTGTGCCCTCTCCTTCCTGCCCAGTGTTAGAAATTAGAAATCTAATGTCATGTTTGATCACCACCTGCTCCTTTCATGACTTCCTGTCTGCATATTTGGCTTTATATAAATTGCAGTTTATGGGACTGCAGGGTAGGAGACTGTCCTGGGTTCAGCAGCAGCCGTCATTTTTTCTTCTTCTAAGTAGCTGGTGCAGTGCTGTGTTTTTGACTTTCAGCCTGGGAACAGCGCTGATAACACCGATGTTTTTAGTTATTGCTCAGTAATATTTACTCTGACCAAGGACTTTCTGAGTCTCATGCTCTGCCAGGGAGGAAGGGAAGCCAGGAAGAAGCAGAGACAGGACACCTGACCCAAACTAGCCAAAGAGATATTCCATACTGCAGCATGCCATGCCCACTATATAAACTGGGGGCAGTTACCCCGAAAGGTGAGCTGCTTGGGTCAGGCTGGGTATCGGTTGGCGAGTGGTGAGCTGTTGTATTCTCTTCCCTTGTTATTTCCCTTATCATTATTATTATTGGTGGCAGCAGTAGTGGTTTGTGTTATACCTTAGTTACTGGACTGTTCTTATCTCAGCCTGTGGGAGTTACATTCTTTCGATTCTCCTCCCCATCCCTCTGGGAGGGGGGGGAGGAAAGGCGGGGGGAGTGAGCGAGCGAGACTGCATGGTTCTGAGTTACTGGTTGTCTGGACATAAACCACGACAGAGACAGTGAAGTCAAGGGGCTCGTTAGATAGGAAAGCTAGAAACATGAACTTTTAAAGAGTTCATCACATAAAATGGCATTTGGTCCATTGGTGATGACCACAGGAGTTAAAGTCTCACCAAAGGGTAAGAGTACTTGAAATTTGAGGTTAGTTTTAAAATATGTATTGGTTAAACTTGCTGACTTTGATCTCTTGAAGCAGTGTATGAACAGGAACTTCAGACTTAGTCAAACAGAAAGAACTCGCCTCCCTCCAAGAACAAGCCATTTCCTCCCTCACTGTTGTTACTCACTGGCTGCTGGAGGAAAAGAGAGGACCGCTTCTGTGGGGAGAGCGTGACCTTGTATTATGTTAAAGTACATACATAAGTATATTCTAATGGTTCAGCTTCATATGGCAGCTAATTAATCTGATGGTTGCCTCTGTAGGAGGTGGTCACCATTCCCTTGCCTGTCACCAGTGCTGGGCTCCTGCCTCCTTTATGTTGATGTTGCAGAAGGCTGGTTCAGAGAGTTCAATGGACAGAAAACAGTTTAAAATCAGGTAGTTTAACAGCTCCCCAAGACAAATCATAAGAGAAGAGAAAGGAGTGACTCTTCCTTTTGGTCATTAGATCAGCGGAGTAAGAAGAATATTCATTGTGGTTCACTTCCTTGGGGAACTAGTTGCTCTAAGTTTTCTGAAACAAATGGCATTGCTGTTCCTACCCAGTTATAGCTGTAGCTGTGAGCTGAATCAGATTCTGACTTGAAAGAAACCTCAACTTCAAACGTGCTGTGTCTTCCAACAGTCACCCCACTCTGCCCAAACCCAAAACTCAACACCCCAGACAAAGCATGACCCAAATAATCTGAAAATTTTGAACCTTATTCAGCATGTTGTAGTGTAACCAATACCATATGACTATTCCACTTGCAAACTAACCCAGTTGAGTCAGCAACCTAATTTGTTTCATTACTCTTGTCAGGAATGGGTGGAATCACATCTTCTGGCAGCAACAAGTACTTTGATTAGTTTATGCTGACTGAGTTACAGGGAAGTTGGATGGAAACTGAAAAATAAAGTGTTGGCTTGTTTAGTCATGTTCAATTGTACACGGCATTTCTCAGTACCTCTGTGCAGGGCTGGAGCTGTAATGGTGTCTTTTACTTCTTTGAAACAAACCCGAAGTTTATCATGATTTTATTTACCAGAGTTTTAATGCATTTTTTATCAAGCTTTATTAGGATAGCTTGACTTGGAAACTAATTAAAGGACTACTGTTCGTTGTTTCCAAAAATTGTTTTCGTAATATTGCAATCACTTAGCTAAGTGGAGGAGTAATTAAAGTTATTCTCAAGTTGCACAATTTAGTTTATTTAAAAATGCTTTATATAGTTTTTAGATGAAGTTATAAATGCTCACTTTGGAACTACCTGAAGATTAATAGTGATGCATTCGAAATGCATTATTTTTTTATTGATTCTTAATGTAGTAAATTACTGAAGTTATTTGGCAGCAAACAGAAGTAGCAAGTGATGTTGTTCACATTTATTTTCCTGATAGCATCACAATTTGCATTAATTGCATTGCAGCTGCACTCACTTATATTAAAAAGCTTCTACTATAATTAATCCTTTTTATTTCAAATCATTTTGGCACAATTTCTAGCAATAAACACTCATAAAAGGCAGACACTTGAAAAATAACATACAAGTTTCTTCAATATACCTATTGCTGTTTTTTCCTGACAAGGAATTATTGATAGGCTTCTAGGATCAAGTGTTGCAAGTGGCTAAGACTTAGGATCAGCTTGAAAAATGCTAAGTGGATTATTTTACATAAAAAATAGACAGGTTTTGAATTTGTGTAATTAACCTGTGTTTAGAAAATACCTTGATTTATGTCTGCTTTTGTATTTCAGTTGCATACATTATGGAAATTTAATTTATAATCCATTTAGCTGATGTGATCATAGTTTTTAGTGCTATCATTTATTAGTCCTTGTATATTAAATGCTCTAAAGGCTTAAACCTGCCTTGTGTAAAAAATTACACCTCTACATTTACATTTTATGAGTCATAGATGGAATTCCATTTTAAATTCTGGTAGCTTTGATATATTTAAGGAATTACAATGGCTTTATTGTTACTAATGCAGGAACAGCAAACACTGACCTTACACATTGCAAATTAATGATTTATCCCTTTAGTTTGCTTTTAAAGTCAAGTATACAAATGAGGATTTCGACTTCTACACCTTGAATAAATCATACAGCTCTAAATATAATGCACCCTTTGGCTTTGAACTCGTTATTCTGAGTTCTTTCTGCAAGGTCTAACTCACCTCACAGAAATGTTCTTTCAAAAGTTTAAGGAATTGTGTATATTTTTCTTAACGTCTTTGTTGGAATATCATTGAATGATTACAGCTACATTTTTTCATCTTTGTTCCCTTTCTTGCCTCATTGTGCTTCCTTTCCTAAGTGTGCAGCAGATTATGGAGGAATTAAGTAATGGCAAAGCACTGCTCTTGAAGAGTAAAAAGAGAACAAACAATAATGCTGTGTTGATGATGTCTTTTCTGGTTAGCCTGGCAGTGATATTAATGATAGTATAAAGATTTAGTTGTCTTTGTTAGAGATGCTGATGTGGCAAACAGACTGGACAATGGGAAAGGCTATGCAAAGGCAGCATGTTTCAGGAATGTTTTTTAAAAGGCAGCAGTCTTTTTTGTTTTTCCTTTATTCATGTAGGTTCTCTCTAAATTATGTTATGCTTTCTCTTTTGAGCTCTGAAGTTTCCATCTCTCCTTTTGAGAGCTGCCATACGTACTGACTGGAAAGAAACAACAAGAAGTTCTTGTATGAAAAAATATGCAAAGTTGCTTTGCGTTGTATGGAAATGTCATATAGTAGATAACTGAGCGTCGTATTGATGGAGTTGCATGCATTTTTGAAAATTCTTGGGGAAACTCTCAGTTTACAGTAAAAATACATTTTTCATGAATGCTGCATATTTGAGTCAGGCTCATTTTTGGTTCAGTAATCCTTTGAAGGGCAAAACAGTGCCAGGTGTAGGCAGAATTGGACATATGGTACAGTCATAACTGGTAAGCTCTTGGCTTAGAAAATTAGGGTGGTTTGATGCCATTAAGCAGTAGAGTTCACCAGAGATACGCAATAATGGATCCGTACAACATGCAAGAGAAATAACGTATTTGGATTAGTTTAGAATGTACTGGTTTTACGTTGTTAATTTTACAGGGCAGACAATTTTACATGTATCATGAATGGAAAAATATTGCTTATGATAATGCTAATGCAGGTAGAAATGCTAAAGATTTTGGAAGACATTCTGATGCACTTGCGTTGTCCTTTAATAAACTTGGCTTTTCTTGCCAGTCTGTGCAATTGATAACGCTTCCTGTTTGCTCTCATACTTAGGACAAGAAAATTAATGACAAATAAACAGTGACCTTACCTTTTAAATCACCACATAATTAATTTGTAAAATTTGGAACTTGGTATTTCATAAGAATATTCAAATTTCAAACTTCAGATGAATGTTTTTAAATTTTTGCAATACATGGGCTGGTGCCATACCAGAAGATCCTATTCAGTCACTGAATTAAGGAGTTACCAAAAGGTTGAGAAATAGAAAGCAGCCTTCAGAATTCTTACATCTGCAACAGTAAAATCTAATGTGCTCTTAATTGCTTTGCTTTTCAGGCTCTTTATGAAAATATGCTGGTGGAGCTGCCATTTGCTAGTTTTTTCCTCTCAAAATTACTGGGGACAAGTGCTGATGTTGACATTCATCATTTAGCTTCATTAGATCCAGAGATGTACAAAAATTTGCTTTTTCTCAAGAGCTATGAAGGGGATGTGGAAGAACTTGGACTGAACTTCACTGTGGTAAATAATGACCTTGGGGAAGCACAGGTAAGAACTGCTTTAACTCTTTCCTTTTTTTTTTTTTTTTTTTTTTACTGTTACATATGACTGATGAATTGTTAGTACCCCCACTAAGTCATTCTTTAGAAGTGATAGGAAACAACTGCTAAAGGCGCTGTGTGTTGTGTGGCATAATAGGGATTCTGGCTCAATATTTCAAGTACTGAAAGTAGACATAAGTAGACAATAACTAATCATGTACTTGAAAAAACAACTTTTGATGATGACTTAAAAGTCTAGTCTTTCAAATAGTCAGCTGTAGTGATTATTTTCTAAAAATCGTACATGAAAACTTTTGCTTGAGATTTCTTAAACAAAATCTTTTATGTTGTTTGTCTGATTGCACTTCAAATAATTGGAAAAGGTAGGTGATACGTAAGCGATAGAAGTACTGCCCTGCTTTGGAATCAGAATTAGAAATCATAATGGATTAAAATAACAATGACCCAATGACTCTTCATTGTGCACTTAAAGTTTTGTTGGTCACAGCTAATACAAATCCAATTTAGTCTCTTAACTAAAAATGAAAAGTAGCTAATGTTTTCTGGGGAAGTTTTAGTTTCCATATTTCATACCCCTACATTGTATGTCCTGAAAAATTAGCCACACAAGTTAGAACCTATCTCAACAAGTAGGGTAGAAGGATATAGAAGAGAGAAATCACTCAGAAATAATGTAGAGATCCAGGTTAGAGATGTTGCCAGCTCTACTTACTGCAACAAAAACACTGTAAAAAGATGCATTCTTGCCAGGAAGCCTAATTTGTTTGTTAAAGGTCTCTGAGGGCTGTGGCTGGTATTATCAAGACTTGGATTTTAATTGTTTGGCATAAGTTTAAAAGGAAGATTAAATATAATTATCAGTAAGGAAATGAAATGGAAGTTAAATATTCTGATGCTTTTTTGCTGTGTTTATACTTTGAGAGAGAGCACAATACCAGTGAAATATTAACCATCTTTTAATGGGACGGCATGTTATTGTAGTTCAACAAAACAAATTGTTGTCATTGTCTTCTGTGTTTTGATGCAACAAGTTACTTTTTATGCTTCCATTTCATTACCTTAATAAACCTCATATGGATAATACATTTTGTCTGGTATTTGACTCATGTAACCATTGCATACTAACTAATTGTGTCAAGGTAAGGCTAATTCACTTTGGGAAAAGAGCTTAATTTGCACTCCTTAAGTTGAATGTACATTATCTCTAGTTTTCAGCTAAACAACCACTTTAGTGTCTAATAAATTGTGCCCAATAAATGCATCATAAATCTATCATTGTAAATAGCTATCCTCATGACAGTGTCCATCCAGCAGTTGTGGCACAAAAGCATTATCTGCTATGAAAGACACATTCAAAAGGAGCTCTATTGCCTCTGTCAATAGTAGAAGGTAGAAATTCTATTATCAGCGTATTGATTCTAGTCCTGTAATGTGCTTTTAGATCCCATTAAACTACTGTCAAAGTGCATTCACCAAAAGCTGAAAAAGGTACTTAATAATTTGCACATTAGACCTGCTAATTAGGGGAGCTCTGTCATCAACCTTATCATCCAGCACCAAATAGCTTTAGCTTTTGATAAAGAACTATCTAATGCAGTGATTAGCTTAGATTTCAACAGTTGGATCTGCTGCAGGAAATGGTGGTCAGTAAAACAGCCTCTAAAGAATGTCAGCCCATAGTTACAGGTGCCTTCAAGTGGCTGTGTGTATTGATTTTAGTTTTTCTTTTATCTTGTAGATTAGATGGTGATAAAATTATTCTAAAATGCTTATAAGTGTGAAGTTATTGAACTGGAGACAATACCTCCTTTTTTCAGACCTTACCAGTGAGGAAGGTGTTTTGTGGCTGTCCAGGGGGAGAGAGGAAGATTGAAATATTTATTCTTCTTCCTTCAAAAGTGGCAGATTCTGTACTACAGTGAGTCACCTCAAACATTGATTCTTGAGATTACATGTATCGGAACAGTTGATATGAACAGAATACTCCATAAATAAAGTTTAAAAGCACAAATCCATAGGAAATTACTGTAACATCCATGACAGCAGTTTCTGTGAAATCCATACAGTAGGGAAAGTTGGTGTTGGGATGCCTTCTTTGGCTTTTTAAACAGATGTGTGTGCCATTGTTGTTAGTTAAAATATGTTGACACACTAAAGGAGAGTTCTTTGCCTTTAAATTTCCCTGAGAGAAAATTTTGAAGCCTTAAAAATAATTCTGAAAGTTTCTGTCTTGGCAACATCTTTACTAGGATACAGTGGATTAGATGAATGATTTTTGAGATTTCTCAGATGAAAAATACTGAAGTTGAAGCTGATCCTTCTCAGGCAGATTTAAAACACTTAAGGCAAATGCATTCTTAGGTGTTAAGTGCAATCTCCTACCTGAAACTCCTGCCTGAACATCTGGAAGACAGATGAGAGGGAAAGAAAGAAAAATCAACTTATTTTCAGAATGGGAAAAAACTGTAGGGGTGATGTGGAAAAAAAAGTGATCGCAGTCCAAGAGAAAAGATAAAATATTTTCATCTCTTCTAAAAACAACTTTGTAAGAGTTCTTGATTATTTTAAGAGTGCTTTTTGAAATTGCACTGAGAAGTCTGTGATTCTGTGAAGAGATATGTCTTATATCTTCACACACAAAAAAAGAATGCCTAGGTACCAAGTACCTTATTCTCTCCTAAAATATTTCCCACTTTACCCTCTAAATATTCCTTTTCTACATTAGTTTGGGAAGCAGCTGCCACTGCCAGATCTGTGTGAGCAAGAACTGGCGTTAAGGTTGTCTGTCAATAGAGACTTGCCATTTTCTGCCTGTAATCACATTACAAATCGATTTTGTGTGACAAATTATTACCAGTAAGCCAGAAGATAGCGCCCCTGAATTCTGGTTGATAAATACGTTATCAACTGTCTTCCTAATTTTTGTTGTGTTTATTTCATTATTATGCTAATGTTCAAAATAGTAAAATACAGTAACTCAAATTATAGTCTGAACTCTTCATTTGAACTGCAGCCGCTCATAAAATAGATACTCTTTTTTTTTTTTTTTACAAACTGTGATCGTTTTCTTAATAATGTAAATGTAAGTTGATTTTATTTATTTATTCATTTATTTATTACTTACCTGCAGAGACATAAAATAGGGTTTATAGCCAAGAAAACCCTAAGTGCATGCAACTATGGTCCCAAGTGTATCTAACCTTCAGTCAGAGGCCTAATTCAGTACTTCTGTCCACAGTATTAAAAACTTTTTCTTGCAGATTTTTAAAAATATGACTTTTCTAATCAAGTTTTATATTTCCCCTTGCCTGAATAATCTGAATACTCATCTAAATAATATGCATGATTTCACTGCTTTTAAAATATGTGATTTTGATAATGAACCAAGTCTAAACAAACAAACAAAAAAATCATTTTAACTTGGATCTACAAAATAGAAAATAAGGTGATGACACAAGTCTGCAGGTCTTGGGTAGTTTTCTCGTGTTGCCAGTTCTAACCCGTGTTGTTATCTTGCACCATCTAGTGGCGAAATGGGATGAATAAAAATAAAAATCCAAGTTGCTAAATCTTTAAGGATGTAATAAATTATTGTTCGTCCTTTTTGGAAAAGGAACTCTTACAGTCATTCCTGATGTTTAAAATTAAGTGGGAATTCTACAACAGTTCCTTTAAAATGCCAAAAAAACACTGAATGAGTAAAAAGTGAATGGCATCAACATTTACTGCTACCAATTGTTAACTATTTTCTGCCTTCTCTTTTACATCCTTCTTAGCCTTTGTGGCATAATATATTTATTATTCGTGCTGCATTACTCCTTTTGTTTCAGACTGTGTTGATACTTTGACAATAATGGTGATAGAATTAATCTCACATTGACAAAATTTGAAAGGGAGAGTTAGATTACTGGAAAACCCCAGGAAGAGGGTTTAAGTGTAGTCGGTACTACCTGCATGTATACATGGTGGAGTATTGAGGAATTTTTTACTGTAGGTGGAACAAAAGCAAGAAGCTTGCCGTTGAAGGATTAAAGTGGAAAGTAAGATATATTTTAACACCTATTGTAATTCAGGTTGTTCTGGCTTATCAAGGAAACTGGTAAATACTCTGTCATATGGAGTCTTTACACCAGGATTGCCTATCTCTAAAATATGTGCTGTAGCTCATCTATGGATTTATTGAGTTGGGAATCTGTAGACAGAATCCTCTGGCTTGTGTTATCTGGGAGGCAGCTTCACAGATCTTAATGTTCTTCTTTGGTCTTAAAAGCTGTGAGTCAAGTAAAAATCTGAATGCTCAAAAGCACTGTGATTTTTTTTTTTTTTTTTTTTAATCTTGCCATTTTGCACTTTGCATAGTACTGGAACAGCTCACATAATTAGGTAGCATGTTACAAGAGCAGCTGTTCACATTTTATTCTCTGTGCTCTAAAGATGTGATCGTTACCACAGAGGGAAGTACACAGTTGTTTAAAAAAAATAAAATAAAAATTGATAACTCCAGAGTGTAAAAAACCAAATTGTTTTTGGAAGGGTTCAGAAGATGACAGTATCTCAGTTTTCCAAGTTTTTAATCCTCCTCTTAGTACTCCGATAATCCCTTCCATTTGGGCTGCTACTGAACAGAAGTGGTAAAGAGTAAAATATAAAGGTCTCTAGCGTTTTAACAGCAACCACCTTTGAACCTGGTTTGTATGTTAATACAATGACAGTATCTTTAGTTTGGTTTTTTCTTTTCGTTAAGAATTCTTCCATGCTGAGGTGTCTTGGTGTACTTGAAGAACAGGTTAAGCTCAGTAGAAAAACAAGGTTCAGGTTTGATTTTTTGTTTGTTTGCTTTTTTACTTCTGTCGAAGGTGTTGAGCATGTGCAACCTGGATTTTCAACAGCAGGAATTGTGAATGCTTATAATTCTGTAAATTAGGCTTGTATCGGAATCTTAATTTTGACTCAGTGGACATTGCTTGTACTGTAATGTAAACCTGGAGAATTCATGATCACCAGTCAAGTGTAGTCTTATCAAGCATAGCTTTCTGAATGCAACTGGAAAGACAGTGCTCTATGTGAGCTCTGTGCTTATACAGATGACTTTCTCTTCCAGGGTACTGACTACCATCAGTGAAGCTAGGGGTAAGCTTGTCAAGGGGAAGATTTTCACCTCAGCTTCTGTTTGATTTGCAGTGGGAAATTTAGTATTACACACAGTCTCCTCTAAAAGAGCTCTGACTTTGCTGAATCTAGTTTCTGGTAATAAACCACAAGGTCATGTGGTCAACTGCACTAGCAGCTGGAGGTTTAGATCTAGAAACTGACTGCTGTAGAATGTGGTCTTGGGAGTAAACAGAAAACCCCGTACCTTTATAACTTGTCATAATGTTACATCTTATTTTGAGTTGAATATTCTTGAATATATTGTAGCGAACTTCAGATACATACATCACTTACTGGAATGTTTTGCAGTTCAACTTTATGGTTACAGCACACAGAATTAAAGTTTTACTAAGAAGGTGAAAATTGTTATGTTTACAGGTGATAGAGCTGAAACCAGGTGGAAAAGATATTCCTGTTACCAGTGCCAACCGAATTGCGTACATTCATCTGGTGGCAGACTACAGGCTAAACAAACAAATTCGACAGCATTGCCTTGCTTTCCGTCAGGGACTGGCCAATGTTGTGAATCTTGAATGGCTTCGAATGTTTGATCAACAGGAAATACAGGTACTTCACTTAAAATGGCAGAAAACAATTGTTTTAAACAGAAATAAATCCTAACTTTTGTCTGTAATGTAACTTCCTTCATTATTAGGTTCTGACTTCTGGTGCCCAGGTTCCTATTAGTTTGGATGACCTTAAATCTTTCACAAACTATTCAGGTAAGCATATTTTTCACTTAAATAAAAAAAAAATGTATTGTAGTAAGTCGGGAGTAAATAAACTTGCTTTTTATCCTAGCTCTTTTAAAAACTTGCAGGGCCATTCTCGTTAACTTTGGCTAAACTCTCTAGACAGGTCTGAATCTTAGAAGATTGAGTGAAATTATAATTACAACATAATTTTGTAAATGTTGAAAACTATAGGCATGCGGTGTATTTATTCAGACACTTAAACACGAGTCTATGGCTGTATAATTAGAGAATATGTAATCCCTTTTCTAAATAGATGTTAGTCAGTGGTTGTGTCTGGTTCATATGAAAATAAGTCTGCAAATGACTTTGGGATAGTTGTTTCTACAACTGCATTTCTTAACTCAGCTTGAAGAGAGAGCTCATATTTTTCTCTTGTGAGAAATGCAAGGTACCTTATTTAATTTTCCCCTGCATTTATCATGAATGTAGTCAAAAAGTTGCTACTATATAATCAGTTCATATCTGGGCTTACCTCACTGTAAGCTCATTCATTAAACAACATCCTGAGTTTTACATATTTTGCAGACTCTTGGTAAAAGTAAAAGGCAGTAATCCAAGGTTACTAGGTAAATGCTAAACTAAATAATATTAATTTAAAATAAACAAATAGGATTCAGTGAAGAAGACTGCCGTTAAGACGCTGAGGGAGATAGTAGCCATAGGTAACCAATGAATGAGAAACTCAAAATGCAGTGATTAAAGAGATCGGTAGATACTGGAAGTCAGCAGTGTAAGTCTGCTGGTTATAGTATTTTCCCCAAGCTTTTCAAGATTTATGCTAGTTTTCTGGAGGGTTTATTTCTTACGTATAACTATTCTACCTGTAAATAATTTAAATCCCATTATAGGTGGCTACACAGCAGACCATCCTGTAATTAAAATATTCTGGAGAGTTGTAGAAAGTTTCACTGATGAGGAGAAACGCAAACTACTCAAGTTTGTAACAAGCTGCTCTCGACCGCCTCTTCTGGGGTTTAAGGTATATGTCTTCCTGACTTCATGGCAGGTTTCTGTGAATATGATTACGATACAAGCTTTTCATTTGAGAAGACTGTTCCTTTGTGACTACAGAAACAGCTTCAGTGTTTGCATTTGTGTGTATAATGAGTATATTTTTAAGGTAGTTAATGAAATGTTCTTCTGTTGGTTTCTGTTTTAACCGCAAAATCTGGTAAGCCTACAAACACATTGGTTAGAGCAATTACTCTTTGTCATGGATGATCCTTGCTGCCATTTCATGTCACTATGTAGAAGCAGATTGCTACTGGTTTCAAGGAACAGGTTGAGTTAAAAATAGAAGAATAAATTATTTCATAGCAACACTTGCACCTTCAGCACAGTGATAAGCAGCATGCTTACTATTGTATATCTAGTAAAAATAATACAACGTGGGTTTATGTGGAACGAATACAGGCATTGCATCATCCAGTTCCTTACAAGAATAAGATTTGCTGCTAAGCAAGATTTGAGTACATGTACTTAGTAAGTGATCACATTATAAGGTACTGTGGTACAATAATCAGAGGTGAATAGTAACTAATTTGCTGTATTTATTATGTAAAATAGGTAAATGAACTTGTAAAAATGAATGTAGGTATTGTGTAAGTCCTGCATATGATCATTTAAATGTCCTTTTGGTACAGTTGTTTTGTAACCCTCTGTGTAGTCTCACTGTCTACATAATCCCTTCAGCGACTGTAGCAAGTGCTGTGTGGTGCTGTTAGCATGTGGATAGGCAGCATATCCTCCATCCCCTACGAAATAGATCCCCTTTAACAGTAAAGAGTGTCCAGGTTGACTAGATTTGGATATAGGGACAACACAGATGGCTGTTTAATCACATGAATCCTATCTAGGGTGTTCATTCATTGATTTCTGTGATTGATTATTTAAAATCCTGCAAGCATTTCTCTTAAACTCTCCACATCCATGTGAATATTCCTGTGCAGTACTCTAGTAACAAACAGGATTTTATAGGACAGTGGGAAGAACAATTAGAAAACTGTGGGATGAGAACAAGATAGAATAGTGTGCATCAGTCGCTAGTGAAGGGAGAACTGGGAACTATTGTGTGGAAACAAACAGAAATCTCCATTTGTTGTCATCTTTTTTAATTACGAGGAGAGAGGAAGAAATGCAGATGTAGCTAACCCAGCTTTGAGGTAGCCAGCATGACATTTGAAGAGATAGAGGAAGTGAATCAAAAGTCTAAAAATACTGAGGCTGACAGTGACACGTTAGAAAGAAGCCAAATGTGGAAAGCTGAAGTTTGTGTATATACTTGGGAGATAGGCCATTACCTGTCTTAAACATATTTGGCTAGGAAAAAATGGAAGTAAAATAGTCATCAAATGATAGCAGTAAGTTAAAAGATTAATTCAGTATACAAAGGACTTACGAGCTCAGCTGCATGCAAGAGTCTTGACAACAGAAAGCAGTGATAAGGCATTACTGCTGCCTTGCTGGGCAGCACTGAGCGGGAGTTATGTCAGTACTTGCATGGTGCTTACAGTAGTGTCTTGTTAACATGGATTTACCAGCAAACGAGGGATTTTCTGGGAAATGCTTGTCAGAACAGGAAGTGGGTAACCGGTATTGTCGTCAGCAGTAATGTCTTGGTAGCCTGTGACAGTGTGTTGTTCAGAGCTTTGAAGGTGAAGAGTGCAAAGCTGCAGGAATGCTGAATATTACCAGCCAAGTAACTGCCTGAGTATATTTAAGTTGGTAGATATTAACACAGGCTATCTTCAAAATTTGTTTACAGTTTCAATAGGTGTACTATAATTTTCTGAGAGGAACACAGTTTCTGGTTCTCCTCTGAAATCTTCTGTATGCTTTATAGTGTGGAACCGTCTCGTTTTCTTAAAGTTGGTGCATGTTAATTTAAGATAAGGAAATGTCTTGACATTGATAGCTTATAGATAGCATGTTCTAGCTTTGCATCTTTAAAAAACTTCAACTTTCACTGCCAGCTTCAGACTCAGAATAACATTTACTTAAGCTAATTAAAGTTTAATAAGTTTAATAAATGTGATTGTTATGGACAAAAAAAAAAAAAAATCATTAAAGCATGGTTGAAAATTGTTAAGTTCCAATCAGGTCACATAATAAATTGATGATACTTTTCACTTCCAAACTATTCCAGTTTCCCGCTGTACAGTATTTAATTATGCAACAAATGGTGCCCTTGGCATGACATTTCAATTTAGAACTTAATTTTTCCATTTTTAAAGCTAAAGTATAGGGGAATTCAATTAGCATTTTGAAAGGAACACTAAAAATACAGCATTGAACCATGAAATACTTTTTAAGAACCATGAAATACTTTTAAGGCCTCCATTTGAACAATAATTTAGCTTAGAGTCATATTGACCTTTTGCCTTTGGAGCTAGGATTTTTTTTCCAGTTTCTAAAATCAGAACTGTTTTATGTCAGGCAAGCATTTGATAAAATTAATACTTTCTTGCCAGCAAAAAAACTGCTTTAGAGGTAACATAAAATACATTCTTTCTTATACTCTTTCTCAGAAGAAAAAAAATCAGATATTATTAAAACAGTTAAATTTTGCATACAAAATGTCTTCAAAGTCTGTTCCTCAGATCAATAATTTTCACATTAGAAGAATAATTTAGGTTTGACAAGTTTGTATCATTACAGACTCACTGTGCGCATCAATATCATCCCAGTAACAGCTGAGTGACCTTCTAATCTCTCTGCAAAGAAACACTGAGTATAATTAGTTTAAATAAATAAAGTTAGATTTTTATTTGGAGAATATGAAGTACCTATCAATTCAGAGTTCTAGACCATGGCAGGATAAATATTTGCGTAATCTTACACACAGAATCATAGAATGAATAGGGTTGGAAAGGACCTTAAGGTCATATAGTTCCAACTCCCCTGCCATGGGCAGGGATGCCTCACACTAGACCATGTCATACTGTTAATCTTGAAATTCATAAGTTGCAGGCTTGCTGGAAGATGTTTAGACAAATCCCTTTAGAGCAAGAAATGCCTTTAGCATTGCATCAGATGATTCATTTTAACAAAGAAAATACCATTTTATATTGTGAGTAGTAGAAGGAAATGATGGCTTGATACTCATCCACTTGAAGAATGTATCTTATACATTTTTTTGTATAGTCAGGATGAAAAGTACAATTCTCAGAAGAAGTTGTGTCATTATACAATGACAAATATTACACATCATTCAAACATGACAGAACATCCTTTCCTGTTTACCTCCGTTACTGCTAGTGGCCCGTTCGCTGTGTTCAGCATGTATTTCACTGTCAGAAAACTTCAGGGTAGCAGGAACCCATCATTTTCCTGCTCCTGAAAAATCAACAGTATCCATGGGCATTTGGGAGGCTTTGTGAGGCGAGTCTGAATTTGTGAATCCCAGTTGTTTCTCCCAAATACAACAAAAACACCAAAAAATTCCTTGCATGTTGCTGTATTACTTTTCCATTTTGTATTTCACTGGTTTTGTAGCATCGTAAATTTGCAGAATAGTGTATGAACAACAGCAATTTTTTTTTCCTGGGAACCAAATAAATTGCTTTGTCTTCTGCAAATTAATGGATCTTGGTGGGGACAAGGTGGAAGGAGGCACTGCACAATTCAAGAGTGCTTTTGGAGCCACCAGGAATGAGGGAAAATGCCATTTGAGTATGTCATTGTGACAGGTTTTAATGTAATGATTTATTTCCTAGCAGTCTATGTCTTTAGGGGGGAGGCTTTAGCTTGTATGTGGGTTTTGATATGTTTTTTTCTGTTACATTTTTCAGGAGTTATACCCTGCATTTTGCATTCACAATGGAGGATCTGATTTAGACAGGCTACCTACTGCCAGTACCTGCATGAACTTGCTGAAGCTTCCTGAGTTTTATGATGAAAATCTGATGCGAAGCAAACTCCTTTATGCCATTGAATGTGCTGCTGGATTTGAATTAAGCTGAGTCGAACTGATGTTCATTTGGATGATCTGCAGAGGAACTAACCAGTGCCTACTCTATAAGCAGCACCCATACCCCAGCAGTTTTAAGGGAATTCTGTCTAGATTTCTGCAGCTGTCCTCAAATAAGTTTCATTTTTAAACACAATTTCTTAGTTAGCTTTCATTAATTAATATTACATTGACACTGCTTTATGATTCAGAACAGTGAATGCTGTGTGCAGTGTGGCTGTTTTCTGTGTTACGCAACGAAAGAGCACATTTAAAGAACCGTGACATCTCGGTGAAATTAACCAAAGATGAAGCTTTGGCTTTGTGCTGTTCAAGCAGATAATTTCACAAACTGGCAATAAAGTTGTGTACCATGCAGCACATTGGGATGAGACATCCTGTAATTAATCTTTTAGATGGAAGTGAAGCAGATGTTTGCAGATATCCCAGAACTGAGAGGATGGAAATGCTCATTACTGATAACCTAACATCTTTACTTACATTGTAGAATTGTTTACAAATCATAGTTGTTGCAGAACTAACGTTTTATACTACCTGTTGTGGTTTAAGTCCAGCCGGTAACTCAGCATCATGCAGCTGTTTGGTCACACCCCCTGCCTCCCTTGTCCCCACTTTGGGCAGGATGGGGAGAAGAATTGAAAGAATGTAAACCCCACAGATTGAACAGTCCAATAACTAAAGTATAGTATGAAACTACTACTGCTACTACTAATAATAATGCGAATAATAAGGGGAGAGAATGTAAAACTAAAAGGGAAAAGGAAAATAACAATAAACACAAGTGGTGCACAGTACAATTGCTCACCACCTGCTGACCAATATCCAGCCTGATCTGAGCAACGATCTGGGCCTTCAGGTCACTCCCTCCCCGTGTTTACGTACTGGCCATGATAGGGTGTGGTATGGAATACCCCTTTGGCTAGTTTTGGTCAGGTGTCCTGTCTCTGCTTCCTCCTGGCTCCTCACTGGCAAAGCTTGAGACTGAAAAGTCCTTGAGCAGGGTAAGTGCTACTGAGCAACTAAAACACTGGTGTGTTGTCAGCATTGTTCTTAGACAAAAGTCAAAACACAGCACTGCACCAGCTACTAGGAAGGAGAAAAATAACTGTTACAGCTGAACCCAGGACACAGCCTTCCCTCGAGATGGTAGGCACTGAGATAAAATGGTTGTTATACTCCATTTGTGCTTTCTGAAATACCTGGAGAAATCTGATTCGCGTTATTTTAAGTTCAACGTTTGGCTGCATCATTATCACTTGAACACTGTTGTGAGTGGATGTGCCTCTCCTATTTTCTTTGTCCTGTTTCTGTCTTTTGTGCCTGTACAGATTTTTTGTTTTCTTTTTAAATGTATGAGACTCCTGTTGCATACACAGTACATACAGAAGTCATCACTTTGGAAAAGTACACGTGTAACAATTATTAAAATTATTTGAACCAAAGTTATCAGGCTTTATCTGTTATATTTGAAGCCTGTGGTATTCACATTCCTTTTCCCTGTCATTTCTTTCCATCTTGAAATGCTGTATCTGTGCTGTGGACACTAGTCAAACTCATTATTTTTTTGGCGATGAAACAGCTTTTCTATCCATCTGCCTGGGGTTTTTCTGCGAAGAAAAGTAGGTGGGAATATGCTGCTTAATATAATTTGATACCTGGGGAAAAAAAATGCTTTCACATGGAAGGAACTGATCCTCTGGTAGTCGTAGGCACATTGTTGGGTGTTCGTATGCAAACTGCAGTCCATTTAAAGAAAGGAATTACAGTTCAGACTGCAAGATCTGTAAGTGCATCCCTGTGAACTTTAGTTTTATAAATCATCAAAAATTACAATCAAATTTGTATTCATCTCTTATGCAAAAAAATATTTTGCTGTTACAGGAAACTGTTGGATTTCATATTTAATAACCAGTAACCAGCAATATCCTTTTAAATGTGGGAAAGCTGAGTGATTTTAAGATGTTTACTAGTAACCATATAAAAATGTATAATTTCTTAATTTGGGTAATAAATGATGTGTTAAAATACTATTTGTAGTCTTGATGTACAGAAATAATTGGTTTTCTTTTTGGTTTTGCCTTAGGCTTTTTATTTATGTTAAATGTTACATATCCAAGTTATTCCTTATTCCAAAATTCTTTTCTTGTATATTTTTCTACATAAACTATGGAATTTGTAAAGAAGTTGAAAAAGAGATCAGTAGTAGTGGAACTGCCTCCTCATAATTGTAAAACCTGAACACTTCTTTAGATGGCATTATTTATTTTAGAACCTAATGCGTTAAATATTTTGAAATTATTTTTCAATTCCATTATTTTGCTACATTGGGTAGTGGTGTGTGTGTATTTTGTAAAACTGAAATGAAACTTTCTATTAAATAGTTGTATTTTGAAGATTGTGTTGGGGTCATGCCAAGTGGTCATGACCTGTATGCTTCCTGCTTCTGTGAAAGGAGACTGTGTGGTACTGTGAGTGCCAGCTCAACAGAGAGGGTAGGCTGTGGGGAATTGTGAGTTGCAGAGAGATGCAGTCACATAATTGCAAGAACTTGCAAATACTACTGAAAAAATCAGTAGAGAATTTGAGTTTGCTGGAAATACTCTTCTTGAATTTTTGTTTCTTCAGTTTGTAGTACTCAGTGATACTGGTTTGCATATTCTGTACATTAAGTATAAAATTCTGACATGCCCAAGTCAGTGGGATTGTAGCCTGGATTTCGTTATGCAGGTAGGCAGCTGAAAATGAGTGGTACAACAGCTTACACCACTGTGAGTACCCAGGCTGCAATAAGAAGGTAGGGCTTTCCACTGGCAACAAGTGCTTTCAGTTGTGTCAGCTCTTTTCCTGTAGTCAGGATGAAGCATGAGTCCCTGCTTTTCAGTGACCTATTGCTGGATATTTTAAGGAATGAGAGATAAAGGTGTAAGAAATAATACAGCTATAGTTACAGCCTGAGGAGCTAGGTAGTCTAAATGATCTCTTGTAGCAAGAATTATTTATATATGAAAATCGATCTCTTTTTTAAAAGAAGAGCAAACTCTCCCCCAGTTGTGATGCTCCCAGAGTTCAAGTAGGCAGAAGCACGAAGCACTTTGCATGCAAGTAACCTGAAATACTATTGTAGATTTTGGTTATCAGAATTATAGGAGTAATTATAATGGGTTGTTTTGAGCACAAGATAACCCTTTCTGAAAGTCAGTCTCTACTTCAGTGTTTTGTCCTAGTTCAGTACTTACCTTTTGAAAAATGACAGCATTTTCTGGTTTTGTTTTCAAATAATTCTTGGTTTATAATTCTCTAACCTGTTCTAAAAACGTTTTTGTCAACAGTTATCTTTATAATGGAAGAGGTCACAAATTCATCATCAAAGTGAAAAGGCATAAAAGCAGAATAAAACCAAATAAATTTAGCACTTGGTCTGTTTATCTTGGTGGGAATTTTCCTAGATGTGGGTTCAGTCCTACTAGCTTGGCTGCAAAAACCGAACAAACAGCACAAAACCCCAACAAAAAAACACAACAAATGAAAACAGAAATGTTTGGCCTTGTTCCTTACTCTCAGTTGTCTTCCATCATGGTGCTGAAAGCCAGACTTGGATAAACTTCACAAAACTCAACTCATGATCTCTAGGCAGAATTCGTGTCTACAGCAGAGGAAAGATTTGGCTCCAGTTTCATGCATAAACATTGAGCTGACAGAAGCTGGATTTGGACAACAAGGGTATATCTTCAGTTACTTTTGTGTGGGGTGCTCCATAACTAAAAACCAGTGAGCTTCCTGATGCTATTAGTAGCACTGCAGATTGTCTTTTTGGCATTGCTTGAGAAATCTAGCACAAACATCCTAATCTGATCTATCAAGGGGTTTGGAATTCAAAGAAAATGCTTCAAGGAGTGAGCTCATGCTAAATTTCAGTTTAACCCAAAACCTACTTGTTAAATGCCAGTGAGACAGCACATATCACCACTGAAAATAGTATAGCACAGAAACAAGTTAAAAATGAGAGTTGTTTTTCCTGGAATGTTTTGTTGGACCTGTAATTTTTTTGTATTTATATGCAAAAAGTTTAAAACATTTGCTCATATACATGAATCTGTGTTAATAATGGTTTGTGATGTAAATGCTTGTTACTATTTTTTTTCATGATGCTTTGCCTGTCAGTGAAGGAGAGGAAAAAATGAACATGGTCTGTAAAACTGATCAGGATATCTATATTTTTATTGAATTCTGCTTTTGTGAATAAAATAATTTGAGTTTTCTTGAAACTTTGCAGAAACACTCTTTTATTTCTTTGCAGTAAGTTTGGTGTTCTCATGCTAAAGACTGATAGTACTGAATAGGTTCTAAAAGGGAAGCTAGTACTAACTGTTCATTGGTCTTGAAGTTACTATTGCTGGAACAGGCTGCCCAGAGAAGTGGTTGAGCCACTGCCCCTAGAAGCATCTTAAAAACGTGTAGATGTGGCACTTAAGGACATGGTTTCGTGGTGGTCTTGGCAATGCTGGGTTAACAGCTGGGCTCGATCTTACAGGTCTTTACCAACCTGAATGATTATGTGGTTCTATGATTTTACTGCTCCAGGATGATTTTCAGCTTCAGGTTTTGAGATGTGAAGTTCCCATTCTGTCAAACTGCAACCGAAAGGTTTAGCTTTGTTTCAGTGTCTTTCAAACATGTAACTAATATCACTGATATGCTTTGAAAAAACTTACTCGATTTTTGCAAAGAACAAAACTTACTCCTTGTATAAAAATACAAGAAACTCTTTTAATTCATAATGAAGAATGGTACTTTGTTAGTAAATACCTTAAAAAAACACCCATCTCTTTCAGCTTCTGAAATTTTAGCGCATATATGGGCCCCTCTGAAGGTGTCATTTGATTTTTGTCTCCTTTGATGATTACAATCATCTGCATGCCTCTGCATTTCTATTATTTTCATTGCTAAATACACAGTTCCAGGATAGCATTTATAAAGTTAGTAATGCGCATGCTTATTTTGGAATACTTAAAAATAGCACCACATACCCTTCAGCTCACCTGCCACTAAAAATGTGGCAAACCGAAAATTACAGAAAACTCCTCTTGTAGGGCACTTCATAATTCATCGGATGAATAGAACACAAATGCTCAGAGATCTTGCCTGGTTTCCAGTATATATCTGGCAGGCTGGAAACCTTATAAAATTTCTGATGTGTGTAAAGAGACAACACCAGGCAGGAAGTGATTATGAAGTTGTACTAGCTGAATCCAGTTCAAAGAACACAGGAGTGTCTGGAGGTCACCTAGTCCAACCCTTCTGCTCCAAGCAGGGTCACCTGCAGCAGGTTGCTCAGGACTTTGCCCCATGGAGTTCTGAATGTCTCTGTGGATGGAAACTCCACAAATTCTCTGGACAACCTGTTCTACTGTTCAATTACCTTTACATTTTACCTAGAATATTTTTGATCAGGTTTAAACACAATTTCTTGTATTCCAGTTTGCGCCCATTGCCTTTCATCCTGTCACAAGGCAGCACTAAGGGGACTCTGAGCCTTCTTCAGGCTGAATAACTTCAGCTCTCTCAGCCTCTGCTCATGTGACACGTGGTCCAAAATCTGAATCGTCTTTCTTTCTGATTTGCTTGTTAGTGAATACAGCAGTATCTTCAAAATACCTTTAGTGGACTTTGTGACGGGGGACTGAGTAGGCCACACTAACTCTCCTCCTGCCTGTGTATGTCTGTAGTTGTTAATAAATGGCACTTAACCAGGTATGGGTGGATATAAGATCTTGTGACTGCTTTTTCACCTTCCAGTGTTGCTTTGTCTTTTCAATGATTTTGCAAATCTGTTATCAGCTGCAAAATTAACAGTCAGCAAAAAATGAATTCTCGGTTATTTTCACAACTTGTTATGGATACGATGCTAAACATTGGTGCAAAAATCATGGGGCTAATGCTAAATGTTAAATCACCTACATGTGTGTTCAATTCTTCCACCACTAGCCGTATCAAATATCTGGAAGTGCAATTTCTTGGACAAACTCCTATAATCTGGCCGTCTTCTACAAAAATTAGGTAGGCCAGTGCTAGGTGCAGTCCAGCAAAGTACTTTCAGACAGGCAAATAGGAGAAACATGGGAATTCTGACTGGCACTAATGGGCCTGCTTGTACATAAAGATATGGAGAGGTGTCCTGCAGGCTTGATTTCATGCCTGTGTCATCTCAAGGGATGATTTTTTCTTGTGTGACAGTTAAATCATTGCTACATTGCATTGCCAGAATAATTGCTTTCCAGTCTGGGACTAAGTTTACCTGTCCACAGCTCTGTAGAAAACATACATTCCGTTAGTATATTGGTAAGAACAGCTTGCTTAAATGTCCTACTATATTTAAGATCATTGTTTTCTACATTCCTAGAGCAGATGTTAGTTCATTCTGTGTAACATTTGACTGAAAAGTAGTTTTGCATAATTTCTATTTTATTCTCTGTTTATAGTTACACATAGCTTTTGATTGCTGAAGAAGGAAACCGGCATTCACCAGATGGTGTTATTTCAGATCATCTTGCTACTTCTGTTTACCCAAATGTTAGACCTATGAAAAGCATCTCTTATCAATTGCTGTGTGGTTTTGCTGTATGTTGTTAAACATACTTTCCAAAGAAAGTGGTTCTTTCTAGCCCTTTTATCTTTAATTACAGTATTTTCATTAATAATAATTCATCATCTTTACTATGAGGGTGGTGAGACTCTGGAACAGGCTACCCAGAGAAGCTGAGGCTGCCTGGTCCCTGGCAGTGTTCAAGGCCAGGTTGGATGGGGCTTTGGGCAACCTGGTCTACCGGAAGATGTCCCTGCCCATGGCAGGGGGGTTGGAACTAGGTGATATTTAAGGTCCCTTCCAACACAAACCATTTTGTGATTTTGATTACAGGTCTGCTTACTGCTTTTCTTTTTCCTCTCTGCACTTTAAGGCAAATAGCAGCACAGCTCAGAGTTCTGCAGAGATATTTTGGGTCTAATTATCTATTAGCTCTATTTAGCTATTCATGAAAAATTATGTAGAATTAACTAATATTTGGCACTGGCTTATGGGTAAGAAAGCATATCCCTGATCAAGTGAATGGACAGAAATGCTGATCAAGCTGTCCTTGCAAGGAATAAGCACTTGCCATAAGCTGTGACGTCTTCTGACTGCCCACAACAGTTCTTAGGTTGTTGCCTGCACACCCCAAATAATCAGTAGGATACATCTGATACTTCAGGGGGAATTGGCAAAAACACCAGCTATGCAGAAATGTTTTAACCATTTCTGAAAACATCCCCTTGGCTCAAGTGTTGGTTACAATGGGGAGTCCAGATAAACTTGCAGCCTTCTGGTTACCGAAGGAGCACCTTACCAGTGAAAATTGAGGTTATACTCAGCAGAAAATCTATGGAATTCTCCATAGATTCTGCATGATTTTCATTAGCATTTACTAATGAAAATTGGTTATTTTGTGCTCCTAATGTGTCTACTTAAAGTTTTAACATTAGGTGTATTGCCCATATTTCAAGTCTAATTGTTTCTGATAAGCTATCAGCAAAAAGTTAATGCTTATATTTAATTAAGTGGCACTTTCCAGAATTACTTTGCCAGTAGTACTATAATTAAATGATGTGAGAACAGTCTTTGATACATATGCTCATATTCTTTGCTAATACCAAAAGTAGAATCTGTAAATTTGTAAATAGAAAAACTGCATGCATTAAGCAGTGGGCCAGAGCAGCAGGCCGGGAAGGCTGCAGCCATTACCACATCAGAGGGACCAATATTAATATCTCTCTAATGCAGCATTTTAAAGTATTTCTTGTGTTCTGATGGGCTTTTCATAATTGACCTCCGTAAGTCATGAAAAATTACTAAGAAAAAGAAAAAAGGATCTGGGAACTATGTGAATTGCTAATACCTCCTGGAATGCTGCCACATGATTTCCATCATTAGGTTATAGCTACCAGTTAGGCCTGAATTCATCTCACTTAACTTCAGCCATCTGTAAGGAGGCTGTCGAGGCACTTCCGATGAAAGAGAAGCAACTCAGAGACAGAGCTCCTGACAGGGTATCTTTCTTTACTAAAGTACTTCTCCAGAGCAGGTGGAAGAAATTGTGCCCTGGAGGTGCCCCTTCCTTCTCTCTCTGTTCATAGTTGGAGGCCTTACACTAGATGCGTAACTTTTAGACAGCTGAAGTGAACCAGACCTTTTCATCATGTTTCCAGGTAAGGGATGAAAATTCTTGAGCAATGAAGATCCTCTGATAACAAGGTTTATACCAACTTGTGAGTGGGCACTTGGATACCAGCCCAGGTCTGCCTGGATCTTTGATACCAGCTTCAACAAACTCACCAGATTTTACCAGCTTTTGTTATTGGAATGTTGATCCCCTGCCAGCGATGTCACACTTAATGCTCCCTGACACAGTACTCGAGACTTCTGCTGCAAGCAGCTAGCCATAAAAAGACAGAATGCTTTTACTTCATACTTTGCAAATAAGGCTTTCTGAATCTTAAAGCTTTTCTCTTTTATTAGTCCAATAAGTGGATCTAATTAAACATTTGATCTTCCTATGTTACCTCTTCCTATGAGTCTTGCCTAAGACTTTTCCCAAAACATTACCTCTGGTGAGGAGGAAGGTGGTTTTGGCTCTTCACCTTATGCAGTTCTTTGTTCATCTGTGTTGATTTTTTATACAGAGACTGTGAGGTCCTGTTGCCCGGAAAACACTGACATGAGCAATTCTCATTTAAGGACTTGAAAACCTTTGTCAGACATCTAAATATGATTAATGCTAAAGTTTAAAAATTCTTCTGACTGATATTCACTGAAATGAGCATCACTGAACATAAATAACAAACCAAGCTACGTGTCAGGAGAATTCTAATTAATTCTTGGGGAACTAGTTTGTCCTGTCCTCTGGTACTTGAACTATGTAACTTGAAGGAGAGAAAAAGTGGTGAAAGGATGGTTCAGCAGTACCTGGCTATGGTTATGAACATTTTTTATCAGAGTGCTACAATTAAAAGCAAAGGAATTATAGACACAATCTCTCTTTTGAGCTTTGGGTGATCTGAGAGAAGTAGAGACTTTGCCTGGACGTATACAGGTTAGATGACATTAGCCTGGAAGGTCTTAGAGACTGAGCTGACCTGCTGAAGATCTGAAGGGGTCAGTGGTGGGTGTGTAGCCTTGCTGGGCAAAGGCAGCAAGTACACTGGGTAGAGCAGCATGAAAGCAGCATTTGCTTCACTGCTTACCAGCAAGCAGCATTCTTCCCATCAGAAAACTAACAGAAGCCAGTTTTAGTCTACTACAAGTGGGGTCTCACAAGAGCAGAGAAAGGGGGGAGAATCGCCTCCCTGGACCTGCTGCCCCTGCTCCTCTTGCTGCAGCCCAGCATATGGTTGGCTTTCTGGACTGCAAGTGGACATTGCTGGGTCATGTTGAGCTTCTCTTACCTTATTTTCTCTAAGCACAAAATTGATCTCTCAGCCTTTCCAATCCTTATTCCTATATCTGAAGGGTGCTAATGGAGAGCCACGCAGTTTAGAGTCAGAACAGTGTTAGAAAATGGGCAAATGAATGCAATGCTATCACCCGTACAGCAACTGTGTTAAAGCAGCAGTTGTGATCCTGGTTGTGTTGATATAGACAATGTTGTGATTTCAACCCTGTAATTGCACATGGAATTACAATCCTTTGCCACCATCCTGCTTCTGTGGATAAATAGAAAATTTTATGGTTAGCATCCATCATACCATAAATTTAATACCAAGTCTACTCTGTAAGGAATTAAGGTAACTGCCTCATGTACCACTCCAAGCTTGTGTACCGCAGGTGAGGTTTTTCAAAGAGTAAGTGAAGATTTTTTATCCTTTATTCTCATCTGTCATAACTCATGAAAGGGGACAACTCTTTATTTCCAATTCAATAAATGTTTAAAGAATTACATCAAAATTTTATAAGATCTTCTCCCTAATGACACAGTGCTAACCTGCCGCTTGCCTTTGCACCTGCCAGGTTAGGGGTCTCCTGAGGTTTGCAACCATACCTTTTAGAAAGAGCCAGGCCAATGCACCAGTCATCTTTATTTATTCTTTCCCAAATGGATCAACAACTTGGCCTTCACTGATGAGAAACTAACAATGGTGCTCAGTGTCTCTTTGATCTAATTTTAAAGACTTGTTTCCATGACCGCCACTTAGCATCAAATCAAAACACCAAGCCTATACTTAGGGTTGTCCTACTTCTTGTCTTGCTCAGTTGTATTAGATTTTCCTGTTATTCCAAGCCTGCTTTGTTCACTTGTGCTGATCCCACTCCCACATAAGCACCTCCAAAACGGTGAGTAGCCTTTCAATTTGTGGAGCACGCGTTTTAGGTGTGGAAACTCTCCAGTTTCACCTTGGTGATCAGAAAATCAATGCCTCGTACAACTTTTTAAATAAAGGATGAGAAACATATTTTTACAGAAAATTTAAATCATGGATAAGGTCCAAATTTTTAAAATAGAATAACTTGGCTGCTTACACTTTGCTCTCAGCCATGACAACTAACAAAACCACATACTAAAGTATAACCCAAAGGATGCTCAAATGTATTCAAACAGCATCTGTACATGTGCCCGCTGGAAAACGCTGAATCTGGCCCAGAATAACCAGGCATGGGGGCTACTATTTTTGAGAGTAAAATAAAGACACACATGGGGGAAGACATTGTGGCTTTTAAGCAGCCAAACTCACCTACGTATAGCCTGGTTTGGGCTGGAAGGGACCTTAAAGATCCCCGGAGCCTCCTCTTCTCCAGGCTGAACAAGCGCAGCTCTCTCAGCCTATCTTCATAGGAGCGGTGCTCCAGCCCTCGGGAGCATCTTCGCGGCATCCTCTGCGCCCACTGAAGGAGCCGCACTCCCCAGTTGCGCTGCGGGCCGCAGCTGCGCAGGCAGCGCTCCCTGCGGCAGCCCTCCCGGACGCGCTCATCGCCCTGGCCGTCCATTCCCCCCTCCTTCCCCTCAGCCCCTCCACCCCCCTGTCCCCGCCCGCCAGGCGCGAAGCCCCGCCCTCTGCCCCGCTCCCTGTATTGCTGCCAGCCGCCGGCAGGGGGCGGTCTCTCCTTGCGTGCGGCGGGAGGGGGAAGGCGATGGGGGAGCGGCGCGCCGTTCGAGAAACTTCCGGAAACAGCCTCGCGGAAGTGACGTTGCGCGCTGACGAAGCTTCCTGTTTGCGGCGGAGAAGAGCTGCCGCAGTTGCCGTTGTCCGGCGCTGCTGGCGGGAGGGTGGCGGCAGCGCTCCTTAGCTACCGCGCGGGTGAGTGAAGGGGCGGCGAGGCTGCCCCGAGAGCGCCGCGCCTCGCCTCGCTCGGCTGTGTGAGGGGAAGGGCAGCGGGGGGAGGGTGGGGGAGTGGTGTTGCTTTCTGGGGCAGGCCTCGGTTCTTAGCAACAGTGTTGGTGGTAACGGGGCCTCCGGCGCTGCTTGGCGGGGGCCTGGGCCGGCGGCGCCGCCGCCATGCTGCACGCTGGAGCGCCGGCGATGAAGGGTTCCCCGCGGGACCAGGTGTGTCCCTTGTCTGCGAGGTTTGTCCCCAGCCGTTCTGGAGCCGCATGGCGACCTGAGAGCGGTTTGCCCGTGGGGGGTGGCGAGAAGCGCCGGCGCTTGGGGGCAGGGAGGGAGGGAGCGAGTCGCCTTCAAGCGCCGCTGCTGCCTGGGGTTCAGGCCGTAACGCGAAGCGGGGAGATACAGTTCGGGCTCCCCGGGCTATGCGATCCCAGGTCGGATTTGTCTCCGGGTTGCTGTAAGCAGAGAAGGTCCGTGGCGGGGGAATGAAATTCGCATTTCGTTTTCTTCTCCTTCTAGTAGTTTCAGTTACATAAAGGTGAGGGTGCGCTTTAGTTCAACGTTTGCTCTTGATCGTGTTGAACAGACCTTTTACCTAGAGTCCCTTTTTTTTTTCCTTCTTTCTTTTTTTTTTTTTTCCGCAGTGTATTGTTTTGACATATTTGTAAACTAAATGGGCTTTTCTTTTCCCTCTGATGGAAGCATTTTAGTTAAACCCTATTCTGTGTTGATAGGTCAGAGTAGGGTCAGTAGTGAAGTTTGTTGTGGTTGAAGGCAGTAGTGGTCAGGTGTTTTGAACTCACTTTTGCGAAGGTTTGATCTGAGTTAAACGTTGTCACGGGCAGGTAAGGAACACAGTTTGTTGTCAGTTTTCGCAGTTCTGCGAGGACGGTGAGTTGGGAACTGAAGGTATTTATGACTGGTGCGCCTGTTTGAAGCAGTGCTTTAAGGTATGCTGTGTTTTTACTGTCTGAGCTCTTTGTGGACAGCTGAAAACCAGTGCTGCAGGCTTGAGCTGTTCTAATGAAGGCATTAAGAAAGATTATTCAAAATACTGGGCAAGTTTGTTTTAAGTTCTGTTAATAATAATAAACTGCTCTTTTTGTTTTCATTTAGACGCAGTAACATCATAGAAGCTAAATTTATAACAATGCTAGTGTGCAAATGGTGAAGCTTGTGACATTGGATAGTCAATCAGTGACCAAGAGCTGAGTTTTTAGGATATAGGGTGTCCAGAAGTGATAAGAACAAAGTGTTGACACAGAGGGAACAGCTGGAATGAAACTGTGCTCTGCTTTCCTGGTCCTCTGAGGTTGCGCTTACTGTTGCTTGCTCACCTTAATTTTTGTTTACTTTTTGGAGATCCTTGTACTCCTGTTAGGAGGGATTTTATGTTCAACTGATCCTGAAGAGCCTGATAGTTAAAGTACCATCTAGTTTACTGGATTATGTTGTCAGGGAGGTTTTGTTTGGACATTTGTGAGTAAATGTGTTTACATATCTTGTCTATGGTTACTTTTCTGTGGGTTTTTATTTTAGACAACCAAAATGAGAACTAGAGCACAATACTGAAACTGTTTTCCCCTTTTGGTTCTTGTGCTGACTTTTCAGTGGAGAGCAAGAAACTGTTTGAAATTGAAGTTAATGTAGGATATAATTTTCTTAAATAATCCCAGATATTTGAGGATAAATTTAAATTAGTCTCTTTACTGGCAGTATTATTTAAACTGCAGTGTTAATTCCTCTGTCTGCAAACTGCAAAGTTCCCCTCATTCTTTGTCAGATTTGTCTTTTTTAGCGCTTATGCTTTCTGACTACAGCACATTCTTACCAAAATAGCTTTTCTCTCTGGTATTTTCTTCTGTCTTCCCTAGGTTGGTGCAGTTTACTGAGTTATCTTGGCTGGAGTTTGTGAGAAAGGATGCAAGGCTTAATTTCTGTATAACACAGAATTTTTAGTTGGAAAGATAATGTGTTTTGCTATTTATTTTTTTAATAGACTTGTTAATTGCTCTACCCACCGTATTCCTTCTTTCATCCACTAGAAGTTTTGGAATGTACATGGAGACAGGAAACAACTTATGTTAAATCACCACCTCTGTGACAATGATACATGAGTTCCTAGTAGTATTTGGACTGTACTGAGGAAAGAAATACCCGTGGTTTTCTTTTGAACTATAAAACTTTGGGTCTCCTGCCTCTGTATGTCTGTGCTTGGTGCAGTTAGGTCTGTGAGCTGAGGTTATGAGTCCAGAGGCACTGAAGTTCTAGTCTGGAATTGACTGCAGCGTCACATTGGATTGGTGGTAGGGTGCAGCCACCCATGTTAGCATGTTCTGTTCCTCTTTGCCAGTTCAGGCTTTTGCTGTTGTTAATCACTTAATCAAATGCAGTTCATGCATTTTTTAAAATGAGTTAGGAATATTTTTACTTTGTATAAAATAGCCTTTTATGGTTAGTTTTAGGAGAGTGCTAGTGTTCAGATATTTTTATGCCACAATTCCAAATTTGGACACCTGAGTTGTTGTGTTTTGGAAAAATGCCCTTTTGCTTTAAGGAGAGGTTGTGAATAAGTTCCCCTTGATTTAGGGCATGCTCATAGATCAGCTAGATAAGCAGCAGAGTATTGGCCAAGAGTGTGAGGGTAGCCTTGTCACTGAGCCACTTCCTTTCCTGGTTTTTGTTAGCTTGCTTACGTTTCTTTGACAGACAAAGAATTTAGATTTCTTCGCTTTCCATTTTTGGTAGATTAATTGCTTTTTAATGGATTCGTACTGCTTGCCCTCTGAAGGCTTTCTGTGTGCCAGGCGGTAATACAGATAAAGTCCTGTAGTTCCTGCCATGGTAGTCTCACTCCACTTGGGAAGGAGGGGAATAGAGAGGGTTCTTTGAAACTTCTTGTCTTGAGGGGTGAGGGAGCCTTGTGCAGGTGGCTTTTTTTTTTTTTTTCTTTTTTTTTGGTGGTTGTGTGTGGTGGTGGTTGTTTTTATTAAATAGGACTTGAACTGCAAGGTAAAGCAGTCAGCTTAGCTGCCTTTTCCCCTGCATAAACTGCATCATCTTGTATAATAATCAGAGTATTCAAATCCGCCCTGTTTTCTGACATAGTCTCGTGCTTACAGCAAACATCCTGTTTCTAAATTAAGCTTTTTTGAATGCTCATTTTATTACATTCATCTCACAGGAATTCTGTGGTAGTATTAATGTAATGAGTATAAACATTGCTATTTAAGTATATTTTATTAACTGTAATTATATGGTAAATTTACATTTTTCTGTGAAACAATAAATTTAAGGAACCTGTGAAGTTAGACTGTGGTGATTTTTCTAGGCTTTCTTGGGTAAGTAAAATTTCAAAGTGCTGAAGTTTTTAGTATACTGTAGTCTACCACATTGTACCTATATCAGGGGAAGAAAAAAATTAATGTTGGTGCATTGTTTAAATGTGTTTCAGATTAATTCATTGCAAACTTTACATGAGTTTTCTCATTGTATTGCACTTATCAGAGTTTTCTGGTATATGGTGTGGGCATTTTTCCGTTAGCACTTGCTTAGTGCTAGCACAGTGCTGCTCATGGTCTCGCTCAGTTATGGGTGGCACATCCCAGATAATATTGCTAGAACTGACAAAGATCTCTTCATTTTGTTTGGGAGCTGGCTATGGTTTTGGGACTTGGATAGCTTCCTGTGTGTCTGAGCTGTACTAGATAAAATGTCTTTGACTGTTGCCTGAGTGATGTTCTGTTCTGAAGAGTTGTGTGAGATTTACCTTTTTTTTTTCTCCTTAAGGGTGTGGGATGACACCAGAAGGCGGTTTCTGTGACCAGTGTCTGTATTAAAGCCAGTGACCACTACAAGCCAGTGAGAACTTTTTGAGCCACTGGTACAATTGTCTTGGAAGCCTTGATAAATATTTAGTGCTTTATGGTTGATCTTTATTTACCCTTCTTTTAAACGGGTAGCTTGGAGAGATACAGGCAGATAATTACAATTCACAGGTTGTGTTTGAAATAATGTAGCTTGTGAGGAAATGAAGTGACTGGACTCAAATTTGTTACTTGAAGACTGAAAATATTTGTATATGTCTGAATTTGCTGGACTGTAAATAATTACAAACTTACTAAAGATGTCTTAAAGGTTACCTATACAAAAATCAGATTAAGAAGTACCAGAAAACTTTGAAAGTCTGTGTGTGTTGCTTGGTGTTCTTTGGATGGCTCTGGATCCACAACAGTATTAATGATCCTGTAGTCTTGTTTCTACTTTGAAGGAATGTAAAATTTCAACAGGTCCAGCTTGACCCGCTGTTTTCTAATTAAACTCTTGGAATCATAGTTTTTTTAATCATAGTTTGCAGTTCCAAAAGATTGAGTGTGTGCATCACCTATTAACATCCAGAGAAGTCTCTAAATAGCTCAGTTGTTGTTGAGTAGGTCAGATGCAAGCTCAGGCTGAACTGGGATTCAGAACAGGGTATTTACTCTTGCTGTCTTGCCAGCAGGGTGCAATCCTTTTGGTATGTTCATAGAAAGCGGGGCAGGTACTTGGAGTTGGACAGCTATGCACCTTGCACAGGATGTTGATGACTGGCTGCTTCTGTGAATGGCACAAATTAGGAATTTGGAACTTCTCTCCCTACCCAGGTGACTGCTGCTAGTCACTGAGCTGGATCTGTTCTGGCATCTTTCAGGACTCTCTGTGCTGGCCCATTGCTTCATGGCCAGAAATAGATAACTTTTTCTGACTAGGCTGACTGCAGAGGTCGTGTGTCCCTTGCTGTCTGAATTCCCTCCTGACTGATTAAGAATTTCTTGTTTAGATACCTTCTTCCCTTCCATATTTAGTTAGGGGCGCTGCTTTGTCATCCCTGCTGGTTATGTATCTACTTACTTTCTCTGTTCGTTGTCATCTGATCTTATAAAAGTTTATAGCTCTCTGAGTTATCTGTCTTCTGTAATTCTTCTCATGCCTTCTATGTAGCTGAGGACTTTGCTATAGAGAGATTATGAGCCAGTTTTCAAGATAACTAAACTGATCTAGCTTTGTGTAGTGCCTAAGAGGCAGATCTGTAGCCTGGTCATGTACGCTTGTAGTTGCCTTGAGTAGGTATGAGCAGTCAGGGCTTCTGCGTGGTTAGGCCAGAACAAAGCTGACTTCTATGAGGACTGAGAAATCTGTAAGCAATGAAGGCTTTTGGTTCACATAAACAGTTGAATGTTTGACTTGTTCGTGCTCCAGGGGAGAAGTTAGAGTAGCTGGTATCATCCTATAAACATAGTACAGTTATGAACACAAGTAACTGGATTTGCAAGCAGACAAGAAGGCCATGAAAAAAAATACTTTTTTCTGAAGCATTTTTGCTTGGTTTTTTTTTTTTTTTTTTCTTAGACTTTGAAGATTTTTCTGTGGTTGGAGGTGGGAAATTACCTAATCTGGGCTGGCTTCCTCTGGCTTTTTGAAAAATAACCCCTTAATGAGCCTTGCTTGTGTATTTGGAGACAGATTGTTTGACAGATTTGAGGTTGGAAGAAGGTTTTTGTTATGGCAGTTTGTTTAGGACAGTTGAGGATTTTTTTGCTTTTCATTTTGCAGGAAGATAAGTGGTTTGCTTCTTTGAAACATCTAGGCATTTTCACCATGTAGATTCCTACTGGCCTCAGAACTACTGATTTTAGAAAAAAAAACAACCCAGAAAATGCAGAAAACGTTCTTCATTTAAGTATTGCTAAGATGTTTTTGCACACAATAAAAAAAGTTCCTCTGATGCCTAAAATTGTAACAGTGCCATTTATGCTTTATGGTAACTGGCAGACAGAAATAATGATTGGTCAGAAATGAACTTGTACTGTCACCCAGATGTTTAAGAGGAGAATATAAACAGTTTGTTTTCTTTGGGGAGCTGCTGGCATGTCTTAATTCCAGACTTCCTGCTAGTGACAGGTAAAAACAGTAACACACAAAAGAATATGCAGACCCCAGATGCTTCTTTGAAATAATTCCTCTGTCCTTGGAGGAGCTGCTTTTTAGGGTCAGAGTAATCTGTTAAGAACTGGTCATGTTGCCTCATTTTTTGATCCCAGCTTCAGACTTGCGTTATTTAGGATGTGTCAGTGCATCTTTTGAGTCAGAACATGTAACATTTCAGCACTGTTTTCAAACAATCAGCTAGAGTGTTTAAAGAAGTATATGTTGAAATCCACGACTGCCAGTGTTCACAAGGTTCTCTAGGAAAAGATGTGATTTTTTTTTTTTTTTTTTTTTTTTACATCTAAGTTGCTTTTCCTACCTGCTTATTATAACTAGGAGCTTGAGGATTGAATTTTCCCTTTAAGATATCGGCCTAAATTGACTTGCTAATGCAAGAAAAAAAGGTGAATGAAGGAAAACCACTTAGTGGTATTGTATGTGCTTTTATGTGTTGTGGCTTCGTGCTGTTAGCTTACTGTTTTTAGGCTAGTACCTGTTGTTAGGAGGGGTTGTGGTGTCTAGCTTTAAGCATTACTTATGCTAGATTTCCCCCCCTTCCCCCTCCTGATTTCCCTCTGTAAACTATCTGTTCTATATATGCTGTTACTCATAAGGATTGGCTACAGGATTTGATAGCATATTTAACTCTTGCTATCCTTGCTCCTCACCTGTATGTCCATTGAGCTCTTCTAATCATTGCTTGGCAAACAGCAAAACTAGTAAGGCTAGCTGCTAGCAAATATTCTGGTATATTGTTGGTAATCTCCTTGTTTACTTATTGAACCCTGCCGTTACTGTGCTAGTATTTGCATTAGTTTTAATGCATGTCTCCCAACTTCCCTTGGTGTTGGTCACAAAATTACTATACCCTTACAGTTTTTACAGTGAGGTTTCTTCAAAGGACAAAGTAATTAGAGGTCTGTTTACCTGCTGCACTTTAATTTTGTAAGTGTTTGTGGGACAGTATGGTTAACTAGATTGCTAAAACCACCCAAGTTCTAAATACACATAGTTGTTCCCTACATATGCATCTTTAAGTAGTCTGGAGGGGGAGGGTAACATGGCAGGGTATTTCTTAAACTGGTTTTGCCATTTGAAGAAATGTGTGTGTAACCACATCCCTAAATAAAGCTCATTAATCTTTAACTTGGAAAGCAATGAATTTTGAAGATGTACCAATTTATTTTAAATGGAAGTCTCTCTTTAATGTTTATATGCCAGGATGTTGAAAGATACATGTAATACTAGTACAGTAAATTTATTTCAGAATATTTTACTGGGCTATATCATGCTTGATTCTTTCAGCATTTGTGTGAAAGACAATGAAAATGAGACTTTGCCTAGGCTGAAATGAAAAACACTGAATGACTTGGAGGAGTGAATTTCTCTTCTTGATGCACACATTAAGAAAATGTGACTAATACATTGCTGGCAGTGAGTTAACTCATGGTAAAAGTCAGTGTTGCCTTGTTAAAAAAACTGGAAACAGCAGCAGTGGTAGGATGGAAAGGTGGTTGGAAGTTTGGCCAGAATGGAGACTTATTGTGGTGGTGGGAAGAAGCCTTTACATGAAGACATTAAGTGTTCTTGACATTTTCAGAAAGGATGTTCTTTGTGGTCATTTAGTTGGAATAATGGTTAGTAAAGCTGGTCTTTAACTCTTGATATTGACAAGAAACAGTCAGTATTTGAGTAAGGCAAGTGCTTTTTCTTTTAGCTTGTCGGTTTCTTAGGGCTCGTGTGAAAACTTCATTCTCTTAAACACAAGGTGCTTCTCTTCTTTTGTTGGTTGGTTAACCTTGTAGTTAGAGCAGTCTTGCCTGGCTGTGTGCTTTATGTTAGTAATCATAAAGAAAGTAAATGGAATTCAGTAGATTTGGCACTGTGTGAATTTTCAGTCAATATTTGAGTACAGGAGCAGCTTATTAGAATCTGTAGGCGGAATTTTAGATGTCTAAGACCTGCATGTACATTGTGTCTTTAAAGGAAGCATCTCAGTGGAAGTAATGTTCTGAAGAGTAGATGTGAAAGACGTGGCCCTTTGTTTATACTTATGTGCTTAAGACATGACGTGTGTCAGAGAAGACAAAGTGTAAATGATACATGGTTTCTTCTGCATTGTTATTAATGTATATATCAAGTTGGTGACACACTGTACTTAGTCTTCTTCAGGAACCTGCTGTTTACTGATGTGTAGTGTTATTTAGGGGGATTGGGTAACATAAAAATCAGAACAACAGTAATCGCAAATGTCTTTATTTTTTTGGACTTTGGAACATTTGAATTTCTAGAAGCCAGCAGCTCTCAGATCAGGTTTGCTACTGAAAGATACTATGCTCCTACCTGACTTCTGTGAAGTAGCATTGCTGGACAAGCTTAATTTACAAATTCCTCTTGTTACAGGACTTGAAAGGCTCAGCTGTTGTTAAGAAGGTGACTACTGAAACATGGTGCATTATTATGAAGTTCTGGGAGTGCAGAAGCATGCCTCAGCAGAAGATATTAAAAAAGCGTAAGTGTAACTGACATATTTAATTGATGTGTATTTTATGGAACAAATATAATAACATTGTTTCTAGATTCTCACTTTGAGGTTAATATGAGGATGTGAGTGTTAGTCATCTGAGGTGATAGCTTTGCTAACAGAAATAATCAGTGTTCTGAAGAAAAAGCACTTGCTTGTTTTTGTGAAATTGGGAAAACAAACTTGAGTACTGCTGAAGTGAGAATGCTGTCAGTCACTGGATTTTTATCACTGTTAAATACATTTCTGTATAAGTGTGCTTCCAAACTTGATCTGGTACAGGCAGTGTCAGTCCCTTGTTTGGCTGTATCGCAGTAACTAGTCCTCCCCTCCATTTGCAGAGATGCTTTTGCAAAGTATTTGGCATGTTGCTCTTTGTTAATGTGAGGTCTGGTTTCTGTGCTTAGGTTTGGGTGGACTAAACATCTGTTAGTATTCCCTGCCTCCCCACCCCCCCATATTAAATTGTGGGAGTTCAAAGGAATTGCATACTGTTCTTTGTTTAGATTTACTGTTTATATATTGTTTTGAGGTGGATGTTCGTAACATTTTCAGAAGATACCATTTACTTTTCAACAAACAGCTGTGAGGAACTCATTTCTGTAGTTCTCACTTCTAGTATACTAAACTGTTTGACAATAAATTGCAGTTTCAAGTGATCTGAAAATACTGTGTTTCAGCTTGCTGCCTTCTAGGCTTCTGAACTTAATTAACCAAATTAGTGCATGGAAGCTTGATTTATGTGGGTTTTTTTCTTTCCTTCGTTTTTATTTTGCAAATTGCTGCACATGCTACTTTGCCAGCTCAAATGTTCAAGCTGTGTTATTGCATGACTCTATGTAAAACACTCCAACTTAAGTGCAAGGTTAGCTTTGCTGCTCTAAGTTGAGCACTCTGTCTAAAATATTTCATTTGAGGATAGAAATTGTGTGCAGATGTAGCAGTCAAAGAAGTGACTGATGTTGGGCTGCGGCCAGAGTTTGGTATCAAGGTACTCCTGGAGCATTATTTCTTTCTCTGTGCCAGAATAATACTCTTGATGGTACAGCTATGGTTGGCTGTAGAATTAAATAAATATGGAGCTCTAAGGAGAAGTCCATAGCCAAAATGTTACACAGTGTTTTTCTCAGACCTGCCAGATATTGATCAGAAACACACAAGAATATTCTCAAAACAACTAAAGAGCCCCAAACCCACTTTTTTCTTTCTGCTTGTTTGAGGGTTTTTTTTGTTTGTTTTTGTTCTTGGTTTGTTTTGTGTGTGTGTTTTTTTTTTTTTTATCAAATCTGACTAGGTGATTCTTGGTGTACCTGTAGAAACTGTTGGTACTGGGTTAGGTGCAAGATACAAAGCACTGGGGAATTTCTAAATGTTTTAACCCCTGACAACTTGTTTGAAACATTTTGTGTTTATCTGTAAAGTATATTCCTTCATTTCAGGGTAAAATACTCTTTTATTTTCCATTTAGGTACCGTAAATTGGCACTAAAATGGCACCCTGATAAAAATCCAGACAATAAAGAAGAGGCAGAACGGCAATTTAAACAAGTAGCGGAGGCCTATGAAGTTTTGTCAGATGGTAAGTATTTTAAAAGGGCGCTTGCCTGCTCTAGTCTGGTTAACAGACCGAAAGTGCTGATATATGATGCTTTAAAGGGATATTGTAACTTTGGTTTACCATCCACCTCAACTACTTCCCTTTCAAAAGAAAGGAGAGATAAAGAAGCTTGCAAGTGAGGTAGAATAAGCAGAAATTTCAAAACAAAAATGTTAGGATCTCTGTAGATGAGTAACCAAATCAGTTTCCTTCTAGAAATTGAGGTCTTGTTTGCCAGGCCCTCTTCAGAAATTTCAGAAGATCTATCTGAATACCAGGTCATTTTCATCTTGGGAGGTGAAGCCAGTGTTACCATCAGTACAGGGGAATTATGGTGTTTATCCAATAAAAGTCAGGCTAGACAAGCTCTGAAGTATCTGCTGCTGGGTCTGTTGCCTCTATTTCTTGTTACAGTAAACTAGTCTTGACAAAGCCCAAGCCTACTGTAAACCTTGCTGAAAATTTGGATTACTTTTGGGTGAATTCCCTAGATTCAGTCATCAGTGGTACTGAGGAGTGTGTTAATTTTGCAGTGTTCAGAAAAAGTTGTTTAGCTTCGCCTATGTGGTACAGAAATTCAGCTTATGGTTCACCCCGTCTTCTTGTTTGGAAAGCATCATTAACTTGTGCTGATGTTCTGGCAAAAGCAGCCTGAATCATAACAAAGTGACTTTGATTATTTTTCCCCTGTAATTGACTGCAGCTGTCTATGCTATTTCTGAAGTGTCCTTGATTTCACCTGAGACCAGTGAGCAAGGGAAAGCTATATTTAAAGCACTACCAGCATCTAGATTGTGTTTCAGAATTTGGCCTCGTTTATCAAGCTGTACACTCACTTTTTTTGGGTTGTTTCTGGTACGTAATTGACAATGGAGAATGAGAGTTTAATTTGTCAGTTCGTTGTATCTTTGTCATCTTGAGTAATTTAACCTTCTTATGCAATTTTTTATTTTGAGCAAGATAAAAATAGGATACTGGTCTGGTTGTTTTACAGATCTTAAAGCTCTTTGGAAAGACTACACTGCTAGAATTTTGAAACATCTTCTAAAAACGCTGCCTCGTTTTGGATCTAGACCAAATACTAAGTTACTGGTGTCATGACAATCATTTGTGCAGCAGGGATATCTGAATCCTGAGCTCTGTGGTTGAGAGGCAGTCAACTGTTCTGCAGACTTAATGAAATTTTCTGATGCTATTACAGGCTTGAATGAATACAAATTTCTGGCAGAAGAATAGTTTTGTAAGGGGTTACATAAGCAAAGAATACTGAAATTGGGCTATCATTGAACACGCTTCCCTTGTGGTTTCAAGAACGTTACATTTTTCTAGATGAACTTCAGGCTTTGTGAGCCCTCAGATTGTCTTTGCTGTTTCCTATTCCTGCTGTCAGTTTGTCTGCCTTACTGTTTTGCTCTTTTTACATTGGTGGGTAGGGTAACATCCTCTCTTTAAAATTGCTTTCCAGAAAGGCAATACAGGTAATGTACCAAGCTTTGCTGGGGGTGTGGGGGGGATCCTATTGCAAGTTTCCATTATTTGAAGATGATGGCCAGTATATAAAATTTTAATTCCTCTTAGTCAAGAGTATTTTACTTTTCAGCAACAGTTTGAGGTAACTGTATGTTCTTTCAATGATGCTATTTAAATTTCAAAAGCATCTTTCACTTAGGAGTTTCCAGTGGGAATAGGATGTTAATATTAGGAGTCTGAAATCAGATGCCCCACTATTTTTTGGCTGCTTCTACACCAGTGCAAGCAAAATAACTGAGTGTCTGCTTCAGTAAGCTCTTCAGGTTCTCTTCCAGAAACAACAGAGCAGTCTTATCTTCTGTAGTAATGTAGAATTAATTTTTTCCCTTTTCTCATGAATACTGGAAGGCTGGTCTGCAGTGAAATTAAGAGCAAGCCATTCCATGCCTTCAGAAATGATAGAAAGTGAGCAGTTCGAGTCACATCCTTCCATGGCATTTTTTTAACATCACGTCATTCCCCCTTATTAAGCTAGAAGTGGTTATAATTAATTTGAGGGCTTTTGCAATCACTCATACAAACAGTCCTTCATTGTCACAGCTCTGTTACAATGGGCTTGATCTTGTGCAATAGGAAGAAAAGAGACAGTGGTCGAGGCTTGTAACAAGGGAAGAAGTTTCAGTTGGGTAGAAGGAAGACAAATCTAACAATGAGAATGCTTGAGCCCTGGGACTGTTTTCCAGAGAGGCTATAGAATCTTTTCTTGGAGATTGAGGAGATCAGGGCTTCATCCAGGCAAGTTTTGACCAACTTTGAGATTTGAGTTGTTTGGAGGAAAAGGTTGAATTCCAGAGGTCCCTTACAACCTAAAGATACGGTGCCTGAGTAAAGATAAAAGACTGCAATGTTCTTTTTTTTTAAAAGGCAAGCTTCCTTGTGAAGTTTGTCCTTATACCTCCTTTTCTTTTTTTATTTTTTTTTTTTTTTTCTGATACAGCAGGAGCAGAGCTTCTACAATTAAATGGGAGTAAGTCCTAAGGTTTAGTATCTGTTCTTTTTGAGCCTAAATTGCTTTGGCCATTCTCAGTAAAAATGTTTGCCCAGATACAAAACAGAACTGTCTCAGATAAACTAGCTTTCAGAAATGTATAGCTGAGAATACCAGTTACATATTTCTGTTGTTTTTTGTTATGTTCTGTTGTTGGGGTTTTTTTTCTTTCCCAAATTCAGTGTGCCTATTTACTGACATCTGCAACTTCTCCTTGTAGCTAGAAAACGTGAGCTCTATGACAGATATGGAAAAGAAGGCTTAATAAATGGAGGCGGAGGTATGTTGACAACTGCCAGTTCTTTGCTTTCTTTGTTCTGATGGAAAGCCATTTTCTGCAGCTTTCTTTTTAAGACAGGAATCTGGAAGTGCCTGTACTAAGGCCTAAAATGTAACCTCGTGAAAATTGAAATGACAATTATTTTTGCAGTTTTTCTTGTTGTAGAGAAAGGTATTACTGATATCTGTAAACAGAGACAAGGAAATTAGTGATGAGAAGTATTGTGTGGACTTTGTACCTGAAAGGAAAAGAGAAATTTTAAAGATGGGTTTATATCTTTAAATGATTCAAATGCCATACAGGCCTGAACTTTCTTGTTAGTAAGAATGTGTGAGAGTAATTGCAATTTAACTTCTTTTTGCAGGTGGAAATCATCACGATAATCCATTTGAATGTGGATTTACATTCCGTAACCCAGAAGATGTGTTCAGGGAGTTTTTTGGTGGAAGGGACCCCTTTTCATTTGACTTCTTTGGTAAGTAATCCACCTGGTTTAGTTACGTTTATCTAAAGTGGGCTAAAACTTTACTCTTGCAGAACAAATATAGCTAATGCAGCTTAATTAAAAATAGCTCTGATAACAGAAGGTAAACAAGGGGCGTTTTGTATTAGATTTAAAATGTTTATTTCCTACCTGTTTATTCTTGGTTTATTTGATAGTACAGAACAGATATGTTTTGTTGGAAGTCCTGGTTTAAAAAGCCATAAAATTGTGACTGTTTTGTCTCTATGTTGGAAGGAGCTAACATGCAACAGAAAAGGTATATGCTGAAATTCCCTTTAGAGGATTTGACTGGGTGGACTTAATTTGTTGAATTTGATCTCTTTTTATCTGTAAATAATTAATGTAGCTTTGAGAGATTCTGAACTGGACAGATTAACTGTAACTGTTACACCATAGCTCTCAGCTTGAACTTGGATGGTTGCAGGAATGATTTTCTTGTATCAAAACAAGAACAGCTGCAAACATAATGTGGATGATACTCTCCCATATTCATGTCACATGTTTTCTTGAGAGATAGAGCACCTTAAGGCTCAGATAGCTTAAATAGTTCTTGAAGCCTTGATGCTTCATTTTGTTAAAGGAAACTGTGATAAAATTGTCAGTGATCTTATTACCATAGTGCTGATGGTCCTTTGGCTTGTGATGTTGCTTACTGTAGTGTATTGAAAGCCTTTTCAGAGGTGTTGCAGTTCTTATGAAATCACTGTGTATGTTCTACTGCTTAAAATGCTGACCTAGAAAGTGGAACAGATCCCGTGTTCAGTATTTTAAAGTAAGTAGTCTCATATTGAAAACTGCAAGAAGTGTACTTGAAAAACAAAACTCTCTTCCTATTTAGTGCCTTGATATTGTGTAATTTCTATAACAATGTATGAAGATGTTTTAATATTTTCAAAGATAATTCTTTTTATCCTTGCTGGCAGCATGCAGGAGCTAATTCAACTGAGATTTTAATTACCTTTCTGTAGCTTGCTATTCAGGGATCATCAGTTGTTGGATGACCCTAACGAAGGATTAGAAAAGGGGTTGGGGTTCTAGAGGATTAATTCAGTAGAATGTTACTTGATGAATTAGATGAGTAACTAGAGGAAGAATCTGATAAAGGATAAACAGCAGAACTTGAGCAATTAGATCCAGTGGCAAATTAGAAGTGGTAAGTGCAGACTGGAGGAAGCATCTGACAAAATACTGATGAGTGAAATGGGCTGAGCTGGGGCATTGCAGCTTTTTACTGCCTGCACTGGATGATGATTTCCATTTAGGTGAGTGCTTTCAGCACTCGTTAGGCCACATTTGGAGTATTGTGTCCAGTTCTTGGCTTTCCAAGACAAGAGACAGAGCTACGGGGTAGAGTCCAGTGAAGGGCCACTAAGGCAATTAAGGAACTGCAGCTTACTGCATGGAGATGCCACTACTGCCAAAGTTCCTGGGATATTGCAGCTACTTCACCCTTTTCTGTAGAGGAATAGGGATACATCTTACCCTGTGGAAGCAGTGGGCATAACATTACTCAATGGTGACATCAAGGCATGCTTCCAAAAACATTCTCTCCCTGTTTAACACCCAAATTTATTTGCTCAAAAGCAGGTTATGTACTTCATGTAGTCCTAAAACCTGTGTTGAGCTTTAGATTCTGAGCGAAAGCTCTTGGGACTTCTTTTGACAGAAAGCTTCAAATTGAGCACTTTTTTTTTTATTTATTTATTTTTTTCTTTAAGATGCTTAAGACATTCTCTGTTAAGGGGAAGTGTGACTCAAAACAATTTTCCCACAGCTTTGTGTAAAAAGTGTCTGTAACAAATCTCTCGATTTATGCAGATGTTTTAAATAGTCCGAAGTGAAAGTATGGGGGCTTTCAGCTGAACATAATACATTTGCTAATGCCAAAAGCAAGCAGTAGAATTGCATGTGTAACACAAATATTTGTTGGTGAATGAGAGCCCTTGTAGCTTCTGCTGTGTTGAAACACCCGCAGCTGGTGGGACAGCTTTTGTCTTGAAGAATAAGGGAATTTGTCTAATAAAAAAGTTTTCAACTTTGAATTTTCTGTGACTTTAAAGAGCTACTCAGTTTATAATTGGTTTTATAAGCAGCTGAATAAGAACTAAGATCATGCTTTCTAGAATGTGCACTGGTGGAGTCAAAGATGAAATTCAGTATACGCTTTGAAATGTTTGCACCTTTTATACAGTTTGAAGTAGTATGTAGTGAAGTACATAGACTGCAGGTGGGACTCTCTATCCTGATTGCCATTGAATATGTAAAAAGAACACCATTCACATGCATAATCCCTATAAATTAAGCAATGTGAAGAATTCTTAAAATTGTGCCATGAATCAAGTCTGTTAAACTCCACTGAGCTATGTTGCACTGCGATTGCAGTTACAGAAAGTTTTCTTTATGAACAGAGGCATCTTTATTCATCTGTAAAAAAGAGGAGAATGTATGAAGAGACTTCTGTGGTGATTTGTAACTGATGAGTCCCTTCAGACTTGTCAAATGAAAATTTACAATACTGTTGAAGACAGCTCTGAACACCTCCATGTTGAGCGAAGTTAATGTTATGTGCTTTGTGTTGTGCTGAAATTAACTCAGCCCATCAGTCTCTTTTCACTGGTTTTTAGGCAAATTATTTGTAAAAATAAGAGGGCATGAAGGCTAGTACTTCTAAACACTTGTTCTGATAAGGTAACAGATGGTTAACTCTCAACTTTAGAGATGTGCACTTGTTTTCTGTAACAGCTGGTTATTGCAGAATCTGCTTTTTCCTAGTGACCTCCTCCAGTGATAGTTTTTAGTCTCTTTGACATATAGATGAATGGTAAGCCTTGTAACAGAAGAAAAGATAATGCTTCCTCTGCAGTATTACTCTTTATATTGCAAAGTACTACCTTGGAATATCAGTGCCTGGTTAGATGGTAAGCAGCACTCTGTACCATATGCAGCTGTCCTTTGACATGAGAACTGACTCTACTCTTCATAAAGGGATTGATTTCTCATTTCTGTAAGTTTGTTTTATACTTAAACTGTATCTGACTCTATTTATAGATGGTGCTTGCCTTTATTTGGTTTATTTGTTTTGCAGGTAGTGTTTTGTTCATATTTTACTGGTAAACTTTTCAAGGATGTTCTGCTGCTGTATTTTAACAGCTCATAGTTAGGGAAGAATCCTTATGTTACCAATGGTAATGGAGGTATATTGATTAAATTAAGGACTGCTGCTTCAGGGACTGTGAGGATGTCCTGGGTTCAGCAGTAGCAGTCTTTTTTTTCTCCTTAGTAGCTGGTGCAATGCTGTGGTTTTGACTTTCAGCCTGGAAACAGTGCTGATAACACTGATGCTTTTAGTTACTGCTCAAATGTTTAGTCCTCCTTTAAGAAGGAGAAAAAAAACTACTGCCACTGCTGAACCCAGGATGGAGGAACAGAAACTGAGGTGTTTTCATGTAGGAAAAATGCTTGACACTGATTTCTGGGTTGTTAAAGAATTGACTTGGTTTTGGTTTAGAGGCTTTTCTGATTTTCACTTCAGGAGCAGGTTATACTTTAGAAGGGATTATCAGTAAGGAATTGCATTGGAAGATGGAATGGATATCACAAGAGCATAACATTACCCATTAGTAGTTCAACTCAAATAGTTCATTACATTGGTAGTTCAAGCAACTCCTTGTGTAGTTATATATGTTGAGCTTCACATACATATCTGATGACATGTGAGATGGTTTAGGGTATTTGAGATGCCTGAGTAATATTTGTTTGGGCTCAGGACCTGCAGCAGACCAGTATTTTCCAGCGGCAGTATCTAGACTTGTTAGGCTGTTGCAGGACATTTCAAACAGCTTTAGATGCCTGTATATGTAGTTCAGTGAATCCCACAAGGAACCATACTTTAATCCATGGTAAAATATGTTAATAATGCAATGTGGTAAATTGCTCTAGATGGATGCTCTCTCTAGGTGTTGTCTGAGAGGGGACTTTGTGGAGTCTCTTTCAACATAGATCATAGTCTTGACAGTTTTGCTATAGTTCCTAAGCACTTTAGTATTCTCAGTGTAACTTCTGAGATGGTATTTTATAAAAATGTCTTTTTTTTTCTTAGTTTGTGAAGTAGAGCTCACAATGTATTTTAATCTAAATTTAAGACCAGCTGATGTATATAAACCCATATACATTTTGTGGAGTTTTCTCTGGAGAATTCTGGTTCCCTGGTTTATGTGGTACTTAAATCTATACTCTTGGAAACCACAGGTAAAATTAATCTTAACACCTTTATATGGCTAGCTACATATAAATATTTGTCATAGAGAAAGTCAACTAGCTATTTGTGTAGTTTGGTACTGCAGATTGACTATCGTGATATCGATTACATCTAATAGAGCATGAGCATTATGGTAAAGAATAGTGAGTGACTTCAAACATCCAGGCTAGAGTCTTCACCTGATGAGAAAGGGGAAAATCTGCATGCAGTAATCATTGCAACTGTTTTACATGATCTGCGTTTTAGGATGTTTAGGAATGGAATAGCTTCATTGACCTGTTTGTCTCAAGGACAGAAAGTTGTCTCAGTAGGGCACAAGCTTGTGTAAGAGTCAGATCATGGTTTCAATCCATATGTAATCCCATTTCTAATAATTACGATGTTCAGGAGTTCTAATGCAAAATGCATTTGTTAGTCACATGGGTTCTTAAAACAGAAAATGGAGGTGGCTTTCAATTAAAGCTATATTGCACAACATTGTCCTCTTTGTAATTTATCTTTTTGGCATAAATTTGCAGCTTTTGATGTGCAGTTTATGAATTTTATGTTTTTAAAACATTAACATAATTAACAAAGAAATTTTATTTTTGATGTGAAATTTATGAATTTTTGGTGCAGTTTATGAAGTGCTCAGAGATTTGCATATGCATTCATTGCTTTGGTATGAATGTGCACAGTTGTATTTTGTAAGTGTGGGTCTTGGATAATAATTATTCATGGAATGGTCACAATCTCACTAATATGAGTTTCTCAGAAATTACTTGGTAGGTTTGAAGAAGACTTTTGGAACACAGTAATTGTCTCACCCACGCAGCATTATCAAGCAGGAATAGGTAATGCTGTGGCACAGTAGGTAATTAAGCTAATACTTAGCTTTTGCTGCTGAAAGGGAGGAGCCTGTGCTCCAAATTACCATGTCTGTCGTAAAACTTAGTCTTTGACCATTAAATACATTGAGAAGCTGTTTGATAGCACATTGGCCTAAGAGGAGGTTTGTCTTTGGCATCCCAAGCTAGTTCAGGTTATTAGTCCCCAAGAAAAGAGTTTGGTTTTGTTTTCCTGGATGGCAAGCTGGTTGAATTGATCAGAGGACAAATGCTGAATGTAGCACAAGGAGAGCAGGATGTGCAGTGTTAATGGAAGATTCCTCCGTTTCTAAGGTGTGCCTGAACATTTGGGCATTAATTTGGTAAATATGAAACTCTGATTAGGGTTGGACTTACCATAATTACAGAGATGCTAGAGTACAGTATATATGGCATTCAGAGGCCATGTTTAAGCCTCCTTTTTCTAGGAAATTACTAATCCCAGGATCTCTGCTATATATCATTAGGAAGACTTTCAAATGCTTCTGCGAGTGAACATTCTTAAATAAGTGGGGCAAACATTTATTTGACATCTAATTTGTGGAAGTAAGCAATGATAAAAGACAATGCTGTGAAACATTCTTGGCAGGTGAATCAACAGTGCTTGCAGCAGCATCTTGGTGTCTTTTCTGAGTAAGTGGCATCAACAGCATGCTTGTTTTGTAGTTAAGGAAGAAAATATTTCCATGCGAAGGTGCTTACAAGTTTCTGCAGCATGCCCAGTTCTGATGATGCAGGTTTTAGTACGTGGATATATACTACAGAGCTGTATCATGAGATTGTGTGTGTCTACTGCAAATCTGCATCTTTGAAACTTTTTTTCAAATAGGAGGCAAGATAAAAACACCTACTTCCAGAATTCTGCTTTATTCTATGTAGCATATATCTGTAGCACTTTGCATGAACACATTATTCAGACCCACATTTCAGACTCTTCTGGCATGATGTCACTTATAGTATGCTTTTAATGTAAGAGTGATGGCAGGCAAGCTGGCTATGCTGCCTTTGCTTGCTGAAACATGGGAGGCTGTAATAATGGCATTGGGTTTGACTGCCCCCTTATGTAGGGGCTAAACACCCTTGCAAGGTTATTCTGCTCAGTGCGTGGCAGCTACAGTGTCATCCTCGTGCATCTGCAGTGAGGACATTCAGGTTGTGTGTTGTTTTTTGGCAGGGGCAGTAGTGTGGTGCTGGTTACAAAGAATAAAGAAAAAAGTTAACTGGTTGGGAAAGTAATCCAGTAAGTAGTTACTGAGCAGGGATCCTGGTTTTATGTGGTTATGTTCCTTTGCATACTGTCCCTATAAGATTATCAGTATCTCCAGCTGCAGCAGCATGTGCATGCGAGAATGTTTGCTGACAGTGCACAATTTGTCTCAACACTTACGATTTTCTGGGGGTAAATGATTGTGTGGTGTTGGAACATGTTCAACACTTTTCATCAGGGATAGCATTGTTGAACAGCTGAAAGCACCTTCCTGTGCTGCTTTTGACCCTTGGGCGCTTCTTCCTGCTGTCTTCTTTGTAACCAGCACAGCTGCTTTTATGGTCACACTGAACTTTAGTAAAGGATCAGTGTAGCTGAACTTACGTTCATCTGGAGATGCTGCTGTTTTCAGCTTATCTGTTCCTGATCTGGTTCCCCAAGCAGCTGACAGAGTGCAAGTGTTATGGTAGAAGTGACTGCTGTAATAAATATGGCACTTTATTGTGAATCTTATGCCTTAGATTGGTCTAATGAATTTCATGATGTTTAACTGAATTGTGAACTGCTTCAAATGTAGATAATCTGGGGTTTGCCTGCTTTCCGTGCCTATTGTATGGTGCTTTCCAGATTCAAGATTAGCTCATGGATGTGACAGAAAGCTAACAACTCAGTGTTTTCTTTTGGATGGTGCGTTAATAATGACACTAGTCTAGCATTTCAGTTTTCTGAAGCTTTTGAGTTGTGTAGTATTTACATAGCATTTTCCCTTTTTAGGAAGGCCTTCACTTGGGGGCTGCATTTTGTGAGTTTGTTTTGTTTTGGTTTTTTTTTTCCCCCCCAGTTTTCTGATGTGCTTCTAACAATAAGAAAAGCACCAAAATGACTATCATAAGAGGAGTCATTAAAAAAAAACAACCCCGCAACACCCTGATATTTTCTTATTCATTGTGTTAGGTGGCTTTAGCCAAATGGTTCTATGTGCAAAGATTATAATGCATGGGAAGTTTCTGCAAAATCACAAAAATAGATTTATCAGACTGAAATGTTTTGCTGAGTGGTACTATTAATCACCCTCATTTAAGGACTAAAAGCATAAACAGGGTCTGAGTATTTGTGAAGTTGCTATATTAATGTGTATTTAGTGGTAGATAAGTGATAATGCTGAAGCTTTCTGCTGCCTTCTCCCCTCTGTTTTTGGCTCCCCTCCTCCTCCGCATGCTGTACCTGGATGGCTGTCAGAATAGTGAAAAATGTTCCCTCAGGAAAGGCCTACCCATTTTCCTGTCCATGGACAATCAATCTTGCTGAGCATTCTGCAAAAGAGTAGTTAAGAGTATCTTCTTTGCTTGAGAATTACTAGCAGGGCTGCTAACGGAAATCACCTGAGGCTAGAACATTTGCTAATACTAAGTGCTAACCTCTTCTGTTACTGTGTAGGGTTGACAAAGGCTAGTAAGGCACATCCAAGTCTCAGATTTTTTTTTTTTTTTGTGTGTGTGTATGGCTAGGAGTAGGCAATAATCCATTTAGAAGCTGGGTTGATAGCAGGGATCTCGAGAGGTTCTTTGGTCCTCCCTTAAAAACCTTTTGTGGTTTGCTGCTGTTGTGCTGAGGAGGAGAGATTCACTTGTAGAATAAGCTGATGTACTGTGGGGGCTTAAAACCTTAAAACTTACATGGTGAGTTGTTTTGTTTTTATTTGAACTCCAGGTAACAAGAAAAATTGGGCTATAAATAGAAGGCTTAACAGTGGGAGTAATATAATATAGATCATTTCTACACGTGAGTGAATGACCTTCATAGCAAACTTATGAGTCACTCCAGCAAGAATAAATTGCAGCACAAAACAATTAACTTCAGTGGCTTTTCTTGCTTGCTGATATGCTAGACTGACCAAAAAAAACCCCTTTTTTCTTTTTCCGTTTTTTTTTTTTTTTTTTGACTGGGCATAGTGCCTGTTTTGGAAGTAGTAATTTTGGTGGTAGATGTCCATATTTCCATGTCCAAGCATTGGTTTACCTTTTGTTGTTTTAAAGATAATAGCAGGCCATCTTCGTATTGTAAAAACTTTGTTTTATATGGAAGAAAGAAAGGCATAACATAAGAAAACAAACCCCACTTGAGCTAGAACAAAATGTTATCACTTGTTTGTCTAGTGTATGTAGGATAAATGTTTGCTCCTACCTTCTTCTATTAAATAACTGTGGAAGCCAGAGGAAGGGTAGGGCTGTCTTTTTTGTTCTTGGCATTTTGTGTTTGCCAATGGGAATGTATGTCTGAACCTTGTTGGCTGCTGTTGTTCAGTATAAATACATTGTGGTATTCACTTCTGTTAGGTAATTGCATGTAAACCACATGGTAACTGATACTTTTTTTAAAAATCATTATATTGATTCATTTAGTATTGTCACTGTTGCATTAACTTGCTGATTTATCATAAATTGGCTTGGATTTTGTTGGGGGTACTACCAGAGCTGGAATAAATACTGCATTTCTGACCTTTGCTTTGTCAATTTGTAGTTCTGAACAGCGAGGCAGTTATAAGTCTTTCCTTGCTTTCCTACTTCTGTTTGCTGCTATCACTAGCTTCTACTTTTTCCAGTGTGAGCTTATTCTGAGCAGTGTTTCAGACTGTTATGTTTAGATGCTGAGTCCCTCCTTGTAAAACATGGTAAAATTGTTGATACTATACAAAACTTGCTCTGGGAGAGTTGTGATTGATGAAGTGAGGAGTGGAAGTTCCTGAACTTTCCTGATTTTAATGCAAGTATTATGCTTATTGAGTATCTGTTATATGATTGCACTTCTTTGTTGTTCTGTTTTCAGAGCATTAGTAAAAACCAGTTTTTAGATACTTCTAGTAGTAACTATTTTTTAGGAAGCTGTAATAACGTAAATAAGGACTGCTTATGTGGGTGCCTGGTGTCCTCTTCCCTTGCCCAATTTTTTTTTTTTTTTTTTTGTGAAAGAGACTATTGTCTTTCTGATGGGGATGAAACAACAGCTGTTGTGAATGACATAACAGTTATACTTGAATTTGAAGTGTCATTTTATGTCTAACTCCCTTTATTTATCCTCTCTTTCTCCTGCTTGATGGGGACTGCATGCTGCTTTGAGACACTGTGTGTAAACCTCTGTATTTTGCTGTCTAAATGTGCATCAGAATATGTGTTTGAAGTACCTGTTGTGGCAAGTGCTAAAATAAACACTTTGAACACTAACATTATAAGTAATCAGTCCCTGACTGCTGTTCTTATATTTCACTAAGTGATGTAACCTGTCTGGAAGTTATTTTTTAAAGATCTCATTGTGGTGATCCACAATAAATTTTGAATGGAATTAAGCTAGAAAGTTCAGGTACCTGTGTGCAATATTTTAAGATTCATGAAATTTAAATTCTAGGAGTTTAATCTGTAGTGCTACTCTTTATAGCCTGGAAAAACTTCGTCTGACAGCATTGAGTGTAGAGCTGCTCAATGATTTGCCTGACGGTGGCTTGTTGTGTAGAAATCATGATTATGCATCTGAGCAGTGTTAAAGCTGTCAAATGCTAACTGACTGGACATAGTTAGCTTCAAATAAATACTGATTTAATTTTGAACATACCTCCACTGTATTATGAGATATGAACATTGTGGAAACAATGTTTTTATTATAGATAATAAATAATGCTATATAAATAAATTATAAAATTAATATAAATGTGTATAATACATGCAATATTAATATGAATACATTATAAAATAATACGTAATATGTATAATGTTTTTGTAGCACTTGCCACTTCTATTACACTGAAAAATGTTTAAGTGTTTACATCAGGTTTACTGAGTTTTTTAAATACTAAGCACCTAAAACAAAGAAGTAGACTACTCTTTATAATTATTTTTAGGTCCGAAAGAGACAGAATTTAGTCCAGAAGGAATTGCCTTGGACTCTTCAGTTGCATCAGATATTTCAAAGGATGACTCTTCTATAACGCTATTTTTTAATGAAGAATTCCTAATATTTTAATACAAAATCGCTTAGTAATACTGACCTCTTAAATGCTGTCCTCTGTTTTGCAGAAGACCCTTTTGAGGACTTTTTTGGTAGCAGGCGAGGTCCAAGGGGAAGCAGAAGCAGAGGTGGTGGATCATTATTCTCTGCCTTTGGTGGATTCCCTGCTTTTGGAAGTGGCTTTTCTTCATTTGACACAGGTAAATATCACAACAAGAAATGGAGTTTTGGTACACAAAGGATCTCAATTTAATAAGCTGATGAATACTTTTTAAAAAGTTGCCTTCATTCAGAAAATTGAGGCTGCACTTTTATCTGCTCTCTGTGAAGTCTGTATGTGAACAAAGGTATAGTTAAAATATTTGGTCTACCTGAAAATTCATGTAAAGTGAACAGAATTCTAAAAGGTACAACTTTTGTTCTTAATTGTGGTGCTACAGTTTCTATATAGCTTTAGAATTGTTTTTGTTCTGTTTGGTTTTAGGTGTTGGGGGTGTGATGGCTATTAGTTAAGGTCCTAAAAATACACTGTCAGAATGTATGGTAGCGCTTAGTTCACAGGTAGTCAGTCTGAATGCAGATGTCTGTATCTGAGGTTGCTGAGAGTTGTTGATACTCTGCATCCTTTCAAGTATTAAGATTCTGGATATTAGTTGTGATGCTAATGATGGAAAGCTTGTTTTGTCTGCTAACTCAACAGAATCCCAACATTTAAAGCGAAAACCCATATGAATTAAAGTTACTGGCTTTATCTTAGTGGATAGAATGATATGGTGGTTGAGTTCAGCAAGCAGGCTTGAATGCTTTTTCTTCAGGAGAGGTGGTGACGAATGTTTTTTGCTTGATGCTGTGCATTTGGAATTGGAACTATGGGTCCATATGGGAGAAATTGATGGGTCTGGAGCTATGTTTCTATTCTCACACTGGTCTTTAATGGCATCTAGTCACTGGTGCTGTGGTGATTTGGATCACATGGTTATGCAAAAGTATGGCTTTAGTCACATATCTTCTTTCTTAATAGGTTTTACTTCATTTGGTTCGCTGGGACATGGAGGCCTTGCTTCGTTCTCCTCTGCGTCATTTGGTGGTGGTGGGCTGGGAAACTTCAAATCAGTATCAACTTCAACTAAAATAGTTAATGGCAGAAAAATTACTACAAAGAGGTATGTGATAAAAATATTTATATGAAATGATATGTAGAGAAATACATAACTACAAATGCATGCATATAAGCATACTATGTGTATATCCACATAAATATAGTGATATATGTGTGTGTATTTTTACTTTTGCTGTTGTGGTCATCACATTACTTGGATTTCTCTGCTTAAATTTTTAGAAGTTCTATTGGTTCTCTGACTTTTCTTAGTATTGCTGAGTTACTTAAAGCTGTAGCATGTAAAAATGGGAAAGATGGTGGTGTTTTGTCTAACCTGTTCATAATTGAGGAGGGTTCAGATGTGTAAAACATGCTTTCAGAACTGCCTTTGTGAAAAATGAAGCTTGCAACTTGTTTGCTGTTAAAAAGGGACCTGACAATGGAATTCTTCCTGACCTTCAGAACCTCTGGTGTAGGGATTCATCTTTTATTATGGTCTTTGACTACTGTCTGCCAAGTCTGCTTGAGCTGCTGGAAGAGAAAGTGCAGATGGTTTCTGTTGATTATAATGCTTTTAACTGGGGATTGGGAAGACTGTTAATTTTGCAGTCATTATGAAACATGAAACAGTTTTCCCTAAGATCTGCTCTAGTTTGCTTTCATAGACAGCGCTTGAGTGAAATCTTTGTGTAAAAAGTAATGTTATATGTTAAGTGAAATAAACAGCTGAAACCTGCTTTGGAGAAATCTTTTCCTGTTTGTTGGGAAGTGAATTTTCAACTACTGTACACAGCATATCTTCTCATATTTTATGCCTGTGCTGAGGAAATCATGGCAGTTGAGAAACCCAAATATTAGTTAGCTATGGGGTAGTTAATGTACATGGAACATAATGATCCATAAGTTATAGGATTACTGAACCAAGTACTTAAATGTAACTTCCGTATTTAATAAAAAGTTACAGAAAAGCAACAGAGAACCATTTTTTCTTTTTTCCTGGGTAACTTGTGTCTCATACTTCAGAGTGCAAGGTTGTTCTCTGTCCTGTTGTACTGGAGAGATCCTGTTGTCTTGACCACCTAAATGCAGCCTTTGTCACTGTGTAGTCATGATACTTTTCTGTGAGTGTATTCCAGAAAAATCTGAAAACTGGGGGAATTGTACCAGGGTAGAGAGAGCAAAGAAAGTGTTTATGAAAAATAAGATAAGGGACCATGTCTGGTTTTAGTATTAAAAAGTAGGCTAAATCTATACTATGCTATGTTATATCTTTCTTTATCCTATTGGGGGGGAGAGGCAAGAAATACGGCTAGCCACATCTAGGAAGACACATTTAATATCTCCAAAAGGTCCTGTTTCTTTGTAGAAGGTCTGACCACAAGGTAGCTAAGTCTAAAGACGAGATGTATCCCAGTGTCTGAGTAGTATTTTGTTTCAGGCAAGAAGCCATTCCCTCTGTTTTTAGTACAGGTGTATTCTCTTCAGTAAAACTTATCACCAGAAAAATGTTTATTCATCCATGTGGTTTCTTCATTTGAATCATGAGGGGGAAAATTCCTACCTAGTTAAAATTTAGGCATAAATTACGTAAAGAATGCTTAAACTTTATCTTCCCATGTCTAAAACAAACAAAGCCCAAATCCACAGAGCTCTTAACAGTCTCTCATTACAGTCAGGGGTACTTGAATTTTGCAGTGTACATACTGGTCATAAGCTTGGTATACAGTAGTTTTGCAAGTTAATTAGTCTGATAAATTAAAAGTGGCTTAAAGTCTGTTTTGCGTGTCTTGCATCATGCAAAACTGTGATTGGATCTAGATTATTATTCGTTTAACAAATGGGTAGGTACTAAATTCTATGCTAAGATTGTACAGTTGATCTGTTAAAAGACATTTAGTCTTAATAGTCTAGTGTCAGTAAAGCTGTGGCAGTGTATGAGGCAACAGCTGTAACTGTGAACACTGCAAACTGGAGGATTCAGACTTCCAGAAGGCAATTTTCCTGCTGTAAATAAGAATTTCAGTAGGGGGATGGAGATGGCTAGTAGTTACAGCTTCTGTACTGTTAAATACCAAAGCTTGCCAACTACAGTTGCATTAAGCAGGCAGTGCTCCCTTATAGTTTGTTACATAAAGACCTAGATCTGGCATATATTTGCAAACTGCTTACAGGGCTTTAAAATGGCTGTGGTTTTTGTCCTACAGAATTGTTGAGAATGGACAAGAGAGAGTAGAAGTTGAAGAAGATGGCCAGTTAAGGTCGCTAACAATAAATGGTAAGGAGCAGCTGCTACGCTTGGATAACAAGTAATTCAACGCACGCATTTAACAGAATTTTAAGCTATAACAGCCACCATTTGAGGATTGACAGGAACATTTTTTTTGAAGATTTCAAACGAACTCGACTTTCTGTATATCCGTACTTAAGTAGTATAAATAGCTCACCGAAGCTCATATTTGTCATAGACTTTTGAGTTAATTGTTGGGACCACATCAATTGGACCATTCTTTTGTCCTTAAAATTGTTGTAAATTTCTGTATGCACTTTTCTTTTTATTATATATGATCAAGGTGAACCTAGTAGTGCTAGGGCAAGATGTACTCTAACACTAGCATGAGTCTTGCTTTTTCCAATTTGAAATGTGAGCCGATTAGTAGTTTTAAGTCTGCTGTGAAGTTAACATTTCCAGGATAACCTTTTTAATAATTTCAACTTTTTTTTTAATGTTTAGTAGTGAACAATGTTAATACATTTCTGGTAATGCATTTCTGGTTTAAATAAATTAAGGATGTTTTCTAGTTGTGCATGAATGCAGACAACTTAGTAAGTTTTGACAAATGTTTCAATGTGTAATGTAAGCAAAAGGTAAACAGAAGTGAAGGCAGTGAGCCGAGTCTTTTGTCATTTGCTAAAAAAAAAAATCAACATGAATAAATGCTGATGTTTGTGGTGCATTCTTTCATGAATGGCATTTGTAACCTTCTTGTGTCTGTGTGTGATTTGGGCAACTTGGGAAAAGTGCTTTTTTTTTTCCTTGGTCATTTTTTTTGTCTTTTCTCCTACCACCTCTTCTTCAGTCTTAAGGATGAGGGTCTTTTTTCTTTGCAGACGTTTTCTTCAGTGTGACTGAAAACATGTTTAATTTCTTTTCTAAACCTGTTTTTGAAGCACCAATTTTTAAGAAGCGTTCAGAGGCTGACTCTTAACTCCATCTTTTGCCCTAGTACATAATTATTTTTTACTTTTTTTTTTAGCTAAGCCTAAAGTAACTGTTTAAAAATCAAGTGTTCTAACTTTTGAGTTCTAAGATTGCTTTGAAAAATAATCTGTAGTGAACGTAATATACAAGAAAATATTTAATAATTAAGATTTGTTTGCTTATTTTGAGGACAAATGTGTGTTGTAGATTTGTACAAAATTATTAGTGCTAAAATCTCACTTATTTTTAGTCTTCAACCAGAAATTGCGAGATAGATTAATGCCTTTTGTTAACTTAATGGAGTGGAGCAAAGTGTTAATTTGTAACTAAGACCAGATTTTCAAAGTTAGTGAAAGATGACGTAACTTCTCTATGTCATAAAGAAAGCATGCAAATAACTATTGGCATATGTTAACACCTGCCATGTTTTCAGCAATTTCATGCATGCATCACGGCTGTGCAGCTTTTATCTGTGCACCAGCTTTGAACATCTGGCCCTCACCAAATTCTTTAGTGTGGCTTAGTATTTAAAAAGAAAAAAAAAGCATGGTGTTTTCAAAGGATCACTTAATGCCTTCTTGCTGAGCACCATCTGCTTTGTACTAACAAATGGGTTGATTATTAAATACGTTGAAAAGATTTGTTCGTGTTTATCACGCAGGAAACCCAATTCAACTTAACCCAAACCAGCCATCTAACAAACTGCTACAACAGAATTCCTGTTATCAGCAAAATAAGTATTTGTACACTTGTCCCTCTACCATTAGTACTAATTTTGTAGAATCAAACCCAATAACAGAAGAAATAAACATGTACTTTGGTTTTGGGACTACAAAACTTATGTACCTTTTCAAGTTCTTTGCAGAGTTCTTGTTACTTCAGTGTTGTGTTTTTGTTGTAGAAGCACAAACCCAGTTTAGAACTAAACAGTGTTTTCTTGTTAATGCTGTTTTTTCTTCTTCATGTATGTTCCTTCTTCAGATAACTAAACAGAAAATTTATTTAAAAATCTGCCTTTGTTGTGATGTCTTGAGTTATTAAAAATGTTAATTTATATTTATAGGACACAGTGTGCTCCTTTAAGTTATGTTAACTGTAAAAAGTGCTTCAAAATTGGTTAACCAAGTCAAATAAAATTAGGACAATCTGGAGCTGAGTTTGAATTCCTTCCTGTGAATACCCATAGGTTTTACATTGAGCTGCCAAACTTCACCTATTTCAATCCCCAGTAATCTTCTTTAGTGTTTAAGTCACCTACCTCAAGAACATGATTATGACAGTATAGCTGCTAGTGGTAAATGTATACCCACATGCTTGCCTTAGAATCTTACTCAGAAAAGTGCAGTCCTTCTCAGGGTCTTACACATACAAACAGTTTGCTCCAGGATGCAACTGGCAAAACAAAAGTAGAAAAGAAGAAATCAGAAGCAGAATTCATCAGTAAAAATTTCTGCAGTTGTAAGCAGATACACATATACCAGCATTTGAACAGGCTGGTGGTTGAGCTAGGTTTAGTATGTGGTCTTGGTCAGAGTGGACTAGGAGCTCCAGATGTAAGTCATCTTACACTTGATATAAACCTAATAGGGCTCTACCTGTTTCAATGTTTAGAACACAGGGTTTTGTTGTTTTTGAAATAATACTGCATCCAACTTCATTTTCAAGGCACAATAAAGCCTCAGTCTGTGTTTACTGTAGATCCAATTTAAATTCTTCCTATTACATATATAATCAGATTTTCTTATTTATGTTGCTGAAAGGAGTTTTTCTCTTGAAAACCCATTTACTGGGTTAATGTGAAAAATTTAGATTATTCCTTATATTTGCATGAACGTACAAAACATACTTGCTAGAAATGATGGATCATCAAAGGCAGCAAATTTCCTTAAATTTTGGCCAAAATAGCACAAAATAACAGAAAAGGTTCTTAATTCTAGCAAATATTAGGCATCAAATGGGGAGATGAGGTAGCTTTCCAAACCAGATGCTCTTTCGTTTGAAGTACCATTTCTTCATAGAGGAGGGATTAATTCTGAATGTTTAGGCACATCATAGCATTTAAATTATGCTTCCTCTAGTGGTTTGGAAAAAAACTAAGATGGAGTTTTTGAACCTGCTAAGTCACTTACTCTAACATCCTCTGCTTCAAAGCTCATTGGTAGAATACAATGACTTTACAATGCTTTTTCTTGATGCAACCTCTTTTTGGTCTCTGGTGCATGGCAGTGCAGTACACTGTAAAGCAAGTTTCTCTTTAGATTGCATGGCACCTACCCCTTTCACTTGGCTTCACTTGAGACGTTTGGGATTTTTGCCTTAGAATGCTTCACGTTTTAAAATTGCTGCAGCTATCATAGTTCTTGGTTCTTGCAACACCCTCTCTTGAGAATTCCAGGCATTGTTTGGTGGTACAAGCAACAACAGCAGAACTGCTCTGCAGATTAAGTGTACATAGTGTTTGTAAGATGTATTCTGTATCAACTTGTGATTAATTGATGGGCTGAATCTTAGAATGTTGGAAACAAGAATCTGTAAGCCTTAAATCACCATCATCTCTAAGCTGAGGGGTTTTATATCTCTGTCAGTGTTTGTGTTCAGCTGTGCTGTTTGCTTGAACTCTTCAGTGTATTGGCATTAGGTGTAAGTGGAGGTTTGTCTTCTCTATTTAGCTGTACTTCTGTGTTTCAGAAGACCACACCTCTGTGATGGTCCAGGGATAAAGAAAGTGAGATTTTATTTTTGGAAATGTGAATTTTGTTCCTGATTCTGCTTCTGTTATGTTTAAGAAATGAGCTTGGTAGTTTGTTCAGTCTGTGGTTGTTAGAGGGTAATGCTTATTTCTAAAGGTGGTTGCATTGCAAAATGAGCACTATAGCTGTATGCTTATGGTCCAAGAAGTTTTGAAAAGTGCTTGGTGTTAGTGTGATGCTTTAAATTAGTATCAGAATGTTTAATTGGTCTATGGAAGCATTTTGTAGTACTTTTGGTAAACCTGTGGCTTGGTTTGCGATTTTTGGATGTCGTGGAATTTGGCTTTATGTCACGGTGTTCTCACAGGGTAGCTCTAATACAGATATTTGTTTGATCTGCTAATCACCAGTAACCTGAACTTTGAAACTTTGACTTTTTTTGCTGTAGGAGAAGGGAGCCTGTTTGCGTTCTCTGTTCATTTGGCTCTTCTTTATCTTGGGACTGAATTGTGACTGCAGACTTACTTTGCATAGTACTCAACATACACAGTTTGGGTTTTCTCGTAGTTATTGCTTGTCTTCAAGTGATTGTCTTAAGTAAAGCCTTTTTATCTTCCACCCAAATGCTGAAATGTCCCTTATGTTGCAGTAGTGTTGGAATGAAGCATGTTTATGTTGTTAATGTTACAAACTATGCCTTTCGAATTTATAATTTTAGTGAGTTTACTGCTTGATCTGCTTTGGTTTTGGAAAAAAAAAATCCCTTGACTGGAGTTGGTTGTTGAGTGAAGTGCACTGCTGAAAAGTTAGAGCAGAAGATGGCTGGTTTATACTCTGCTTCACAAATCAGTAAGCCTCGCTTTTGAGATGTTGCTGTCAGATTTTAAAGAAATATGGTAATTAAAATGCTGTGACCATTGGAGTCGTAACTGTGAACCTCTGCAAGCTGACTGCTGTTTCAAACTCATTGGAACTTCTCTGAAAGCAGTTCTGGCAGAATTAGCACCGGGTTAGGTGTTATCTCTCTTGGAACAGCTGGTAGAAAGTTAATTGAAAACCTATATGAGTACCATGTCCCCCGTCATGCTTCCCATGTCTAAAATACACACAGTAGTTTGGATTGTGATAGTATCCAAACCTGAAAGCTGTGAAGCCCTGGTGTGAGGTAGATTGTGCTGCTGGCCTTCAGTGCTTATTATCTCCCAGATAAAGGAAGCTGAAGACTTCTGCCTGAAGGAGGTGTTGGCTTTACAATGTAATGGTGGGGATTAAGGTATATTTAAGCTGGGAGAGAAGTAAAAACTTTTATCAAAAAGGATTCTACTAAGTAGAATTGTCTTTTCTCTGGCATTTTAAATAATGCAGCATAGTAGCTTCATTTTAAAATCACTAAAAATAGATCAGTTTTGAGCTTGACTTAAAATAGGCAATCAAGAAAATAGTTTTTTAGCGGCTTACAGTGATTAACTCTTAAACCTTTGCTTTGCCCTATAATTTAACCGTTATAGTGAATCACAAATGAGAGCTCTTTCAGCTATTCCTTTCAATGCAGCCAACTTCAAATGAACTTCATAAAAATAAGGAAAAAAAACCCCAAAACGCAAAACAACCCTGTAGTACCTAGTTTACCAGTGGTCAGAATTAAGTTGAATCCTTTCATCTGAGTGTTAATTCTGAGAGAGATTCAATATTAACATCTAGTTTGTAAAGACTTTTCTGTGATGAAACAAATTACGTAGTACATTAAGAAGGCTTCAATTCCTCCTTTTATTGACTGTTAAAAATCAAATATCACATCATCTGCTTTCTTATTTGTAAATTTGAAGGAGTTACTAGTATGGGAGTGGAATCCAGTCTGGGTGACTGTTGTAGAATTCACATTGTGGAACACACATTCCTTATGGCCAAAAGAGAGACTTCCTTTGGCTGTGTCTGTAACAAAGCTGCTTGAAGCTGGAATAGGATTCTTCTGTCTTGGCTGCAGTTGCAAGCTTGATTTTTCCGAGGAGTTTACCTGGGAAAAAGTAGTTGGAACTGCCTTTGACTTTGTCATCCTGTTGCAAGATTTGTCTCACTCAGCAACAGAGTACTGTGTCTTGCTTTTGTGAAAGGGCATATTCTGTAACATCTGTCTCTGTCATTCTTCTTGCAAAGGGAGCTAGACTATGGATGTTTTAAAAATACTTTGGACTTCTTGATGAAGGTATTTCTGGAGGAAAACGGAGAAAACTCACATGGCCAAGGCTCAGCCTTTCCTCCGGTTTCTCTTGGCCAAAGCAAGAAATCTAAGCCTTTTGTCTTCAGGGGACTTTAGTCAGGCTTTCCATAATAATCCTGCCCTCTCATCAGAAGGCACTTGGGTACTTTGATTCATCTGGACATGCCCTCCTAAGTAGTCATTCAGACACCTCCCAATGTATATGTTTCTTAATACTGATTGCTTTATAGGAAATAAGGTCAGGTCCTTATCACCAAGTGTCCTGCACTTCAGTAGCAAAAAGGTGTTGCTCACCTCTTCTGTATGAACTGGGAGGTTCAGGAGAGGAGAGCAGAGCTAGAAATCTGTAGCTGTTTTGGGTGCATCTACAAGCATGAGTAATGGTCATGAACTTCCTGCCTTCATTCTCTGACCGAGTTCCTGTGTGGGTGCAACAGGGTAGAAGATTTTTTTTCTTGGGAAGATTGACGGCCTGAGTTAGGACAACCACTGCAATGTTCCTTTCAGTAAATACCTCTAGTGCTACTTCCATCTTTTCTGGGATTGGGTGTTTTAGCCTCAAGAGGAAAGGCAAATCTTAACATCCTTCATCCATCCATGCTGTTTCTCAGTGTAACTTGCAGGGCATGAAACCGGGAAGGGAGATGCAGGAAACCAATGCACCCTGTTTTGTGCTGCTGCAGAAAATTTCAAGAACAACTTTTCCTCATTTGGCCTTTGCCTTTCTTGTCAGGAGAAGGTGATCACAAGTTACAGCAGTGAATACAGAGGTGGTGGGCACTTGGCTGTGTCTCCTCTTCACTGTGCCTGTTCCCTGCCCACCCAGCTCTGTGTCACTGTGCAGACGGTCCCCTGCTGGTGCAGGCAAGGGAAGTGCTGCTGCAGCCTGAGGATGGTGTGCCAATTTCCAGTGTGATTCTAGAAAAATGTGTACACCAGTAAGATAAAACTGTGCACATCAGTAAGATAAAACTGTGCTTACTAAAGGTCACCCACCTTGTTTGAGAGAAAGGTATAAATATTTGTGTAAGGCTAGACAAATTCAAATGGGAGGATAAACATATGTTTTTAACACATGGTTGATTAACTGTTGGAAGAGCCTGCCAAGAGAAGTAGCTGCTCTGGCTTTTGGTGTCTTAAAAGACTAGCTTTCTGAAAAACATGTTTTAGTGAGAAGTGAGTGTTTGGGCTTTACAGAGGAGAAACTCGGGAGCCTGGGGCACAGATTGAGATGTGACATCAGGCACAGTGTTCCTTCTGGCCTTTCTTTGCAGTTTGCATCTTAGCTTAGTCCCTACATCTCGTGATGTGTTAACATTAATGCCCATGACATTCACAAAAACGTGGTAAGAGAATGGGGGCTGCTTTCCTGATGAAGAAATTTGAGGAGTGGTTGGGACTGTGTGCAGGGCCTGCCTTGCCTGTTGGGAGGTGTCGGGGAAGCAGCATAGCTGGGAAGAGAAGGAGACAACACATGCATCTAGGGCACACGTATTATTGCCTGATGACTGTTGCCCTAAAGCATCCAGTTTGGGATGTGTAGGAGAGTGGACTTCATGTGGGAGACATTCTGCATCTGTTAAGGTAAGTAGTTGCTTTATTGCAGTGGACAAATTGGGTGTTTAGTGATGAGGAGGGAGGAGGAACCAGGGTGAGGACTGTGGTGACTATCCCAGGAAACTTAACTTCAAATTTGAGCCTTTGTACATCAACTGTCTTCTCACCCGCAACAGACTGCAGAGCTTCAAAGTACCTAATTTGAGGTCCTGAGATAAAGATTAGGTCTCTTGTTAATGAATGCAATGTTCATTCTGCCAAATGAATCTCTGTTGAAACAATCTTCTCAAATGTGGGTGACACTAACAATGGAAAGTTTTCATGTTTAGTGTGTTACATCTTATGTGGATGTGTTTCGAATTTTTGGTGACTGCCACATGGCTGCCCCGTTCCTGGCAGTGTTCAAGGCCAGGTTGGGTGGGGCTTGGCGCAGCCTGCTCTAGTGGAAGGTATCCCTGCCCATGGCAGAGGGCTAGAACTGAATGAGTTTTAAGCTAATTTCCAAGCAAACCATTCTATGAATCTATGAAAAAAGTTTGCTTTTCTTAATTGGGTTGTCTTTGGAAGCATGCTAAATGTCTCTGACTGCAATATGTCAGAAAAATATTTGTGCAGGAGCAGCCAGAGAAGCATCTTGTATAGGGCTTATGTGTGTGAAAAAGGCTCTCTCCGGATGCTTATTTGGGTTTTGTATATACCCAGAGCTGCATTTGTTTATCAAGTTAATTTCTAAGAGATGCTTGAGGAAAGGCAAATTCCTGGAGTTATAACTCAGCAGCATTTAGGTTGTATAACCATCAACATAGTTTGGAACAAAACCGAAATGTAAACTCTTGTATGGCAGAGTCCTGATATCTTTAAAGTCCTTCTAATTTTCTGGGGAAGATGTCCTATTTGGAGGGAGTAGGAGCTCCAAAACTAAGTCTGAGTCTTTCTATGGTCAGATTAACTGTATTTAGAGATCTAAATAGTCAGCTCTTAAAATAGCTTTTGTGCAGTCTCCTTTTTGTACAAATAATAAAAACTGTGGGGCTTTGCTGCACAGCAGAGTCAAGGAGTGCTGCTTCACCAGTGCAGACTCAGCCAGCTGTAGTGACAAGGAAACTTGTTGATGGAAAAGCAAACAAGTGTACGTGCTGTAGTGCTCTGGCCTTTTCTGGCTTAAAAAGCCTTGGACAGAAATCCTTCTGTGGTTGGCAAAGTATATAGCCAGCGTACACACTGCATTTTGACTGTATTTGCAGTAAACCACTTCAGAACCAAGTGTTTTTAAGAGCTGGAACTTGTCAAGGCAAAAGAATTACATCCTTTATTCATATTTTCAAGGAGCTTCAAATTTTTTGAGTTGCATCTTGCATGGAACCTATTTCCAAGTTAGAAACTACAGTTCTGTTCCCTGTACAACTTAAGACCCCTATGATATCACTGGAAGAGACATTCACAGGTGTTTTTAGGCAAAATGCAGTGGTTTCTCTAGAGAATTGGGCAGAAAATGAAGTCGATCATTTCTACCACAGTGAAGAGAAAATTATGCATGCTTTACTAAGCATATTCATATTTTTGAGGTGTTACATCAATGCCAGTTACTACTATATGATATATAACTTGCCGTATCTGGTGCAAATGGGACTGTCTGAATAATTCTCAGAGTATTTCTGAAACTTTACTATTGACTTTACTTTTGATTCATCTTAAAAATGTTCACCCAAAAGAATAGGAAGATAGTCCCACGTAAAAGGTTAAAAGAAATTTGTCCTGAATCCTACCCGTGGCATGTTTGTAGCCATTAATCTATTTATTACCATGTGAAACTCTGTCTTGGAAAGTGTCATGGAACAGAAGGTGAATTTAAGTGCTTACTAGTGCAGTGAATACTCGAAGATGATGCTTGTAATCACTCTTTAAAAGAAGCTGAACTTGGGGAAATAAAACCTTTTTTCTGAGAAGACACAGGTGTTTCAGCCTCCCTGCTCTTCTTGATGAACAAAATCAAGACTGTAAGATTGATTACTCTTGTGTGGTTTCCACTCTTCTGTCTCCTCTAGCACTTGCTTTGAGATCACGTGTGTGCTTTGCTCCCAAAATGTTTATGGAAGATGATGACTACATCCCTGGTAACCCTTCTCACAGAATAAATCACAAAGCCAAGTGCATGCCCGTGCTGTGTGCTCTGTTACAGGGGAGGTGCTTGTTGCCCTGGACAGAATAGTTTCCAACAGTGGAAAGCCTTTCTTTAATGAGAGCTCTTGGGGGGGGAGATTTTTGCCGCCTTCTTGAACAAAAAGCCAGCCCTTTGTTCATGCCGTGCTCCACATTCTCACTGATGCGTGTTCTGGGTGTGGTGGAAAAGTTTCCCATATTACCAGTTTCTCTGGTGCTGAGTATGGACCTGTGAGTGGTACAGAGCCAAGGTAGTGACTTGGAGTGCAGCTTTAATGTAGGTTAGGCAGTGTATTGCTTGCAGAGGTCAGAGCCTCCCCAGTTTCCTGTTTTTGTGACAGTTCAGGTCCTCCGTATTTTCAGTTGAAGTTGTGATAGAGGCGGACACCAGAGATCCTAGCTGAGCAGTCATCAGTGTCCAGTGTATTAGTGTTATAACAGTGTGGTTTTACTTACTGGTTTATCTTCTCAATAGAAATTCAGTGCTTTGAAGGCTTTTGCAAACAGATTGCAGCTCCTGGACGGTGAAATTACTGCCTTGTCTGCTGTAATTCTGTCTCCAGTTCACTGTTCATTCTTGAGTAAGCAGTGTTTTCTTTAGAGAAACAGTTGATAATTACATTTAGTGCTATTAAAAATGACTGTAAAAGGAGATTGTTTCTGCTGAGATACCAGGCTGTGTCCAATCCTGGCTGTTCAGGCAGGGTCACAATTTTAATTGGAAAGTGATGAAACACTCTCAAAAGTGCAAAGTCTGGGACTTTATATGTCAGTTATGCATGATAATAAATGCAGGTAAATCTCTGTCTTACCTGTTGAGCATCAGTTGTAGGTTCTCTTTGATGTCTTGGTGCTGACTGCAGGACAGTTTCAACCTCAGAAAGGCACCAATAATGATCTTACAAGGTCGAGGAGCAGTGCTGTGCTGTGAATGAAAGGAGGAGGAGGAGGATTTTGCTGGATCCTCCACTTTGGGTGCAGGTAGTAGTATCCTGCTAGTAGTACAAAATTGGAGTTAAACTGTCCAAACCTCTGCAGGTCTGATAGTTTGAAGTTTTGCAAATATTGATAGCACAATATGATGAGCCCACTCACAGTCACTTGTATGTTTGGAAAAGCTTTCACTGCCATTACTGGACATACGAGTATGTCCATACGCTGGGTGATTTTGTGCAAAACTTCTTACAGGAGCTTCAACTGTTGAAGAGTTGTCCTGTGCAGTTTCAGTAGGTGCATCCCTTCCAGAGGCATGTCCGCCTCTTCGCTGAGAGGCAGTGGGCATACAGGAGCTCTTTGCTCCCTTGAATGTAGTCCTCTTGAATTCCTCTGCCTTTGTGGTAGCTCTTAAATATTGTTCTGTCTCCCCCTGCTTTTATGCTTTGGTCCCAGATATTGTGGTTGGAAACAGTTGCTATTGTCATTGGTGCTTCAATCCACGGAGCTCAGAGGTGTATTAAAAAGGAGAAGGTGGGATGGTGCTGCTGCAGCAATGTAGGATGGGAACAGCCATTGTTCCAGGCATGGGCAGCACTGGCGTGGTGTTTCCAGGAGATGTGTGGCCGTACTGGGTCCGCCAAGCAGGTACTAATGTTGCTGTTCAAACTCTCCTGTTTCCAAAACTCATGAAACTCTCTTAGTAAAGCATTCCCTGTTGCCGCTGGATCTCTGCAGGAGGAGCGTATAAACTGACTGAGGATACTGTTCCCAGGCACAAAAGATAATTGTAAGTACTGTTACTGTTGGATGGTAGTTGTGTTTCTGGTGTGGTGTTTGGTTTTTTAATTGAGAATTCATTTCTGTGCTCTCCATTTGTTGGTCATTTTGGTCAGAGCTTCAGTTTGAGCAGTATACACTGAGCAATTTCTGTGTATGAATACATGTGTGTATATGTGTATGTGTTATACATTTGCATGTACAAACATTTAGATATTGATAGGTCTTGAATTTTGAAAAATTGCTTATTATATTTCTAAACTATTGCGGGCTTTAACACAGGCTGAAGAGCTTGACAGTGGGTGGGAAAGAAAGATTGTTTGGAAACATTGAGAGTTCCCTCATCAATTGGAGATGCCAAGCAACAAAAGTGCAGTTTGGGAGTTAAGGCCTCTATAAGGATGGTGTATGGGTTCCTAATTAAATACAGTATTTAGTCAAAATTAGTGTTGAACATCAACTTGAAACCAACTTTTTTAAATTCAGATTTGTCATTAGCATGTTAATATTATCAAACTGAATGCTAACTAACAGCTTGGTGCTCCTGTTGTCAGGAGGATGTCAGGTATAGGGTTGGGTTTTGTCGCAGAGGTTCATAAACCACTGAAACCTATTGAGCTGTCAGAAAAGGCTATGAGCATGTGTTGTTCTCAGGGTCAATGAAAAGATGGTGGTCTTTGTATGTCAGTTAAAAGACAACGGTTTTTGGAGCTTTGCGTATCACAGATGTGTTCCAGCATTGGGAGCTGGGATTTGCTTGCCCTCCCTAGTCTTAGTAATGCAGGGATGGATGAGGACTGAATTACACATTGTGGGGTATCTCTTTTTTGTAATTAAGATGTGAAGCCCTAAGTGTCATCTTTAAGGTTCAGGGTAGAAAGCAGAATATGTTTTCAAGTTATTAGCCTAAGAAGATCAGAGCTTACAAATTGAGCATGAACAATGCCATATAAAACATGGAGCTTGCTCTTACTGCCTCGTGTCTGTGAGATTTCAACAGTGCTTATAGTCATTTGATGAAAATATAAACTTGGTGATTTTGTGCTTTTGCCAAATTACTATGGAAGCGTTGACAAAACAAGCGAGGAAGTCATTCATCACATTTTTCTGAAGTCACTCACGAGATTCTTTTCTTTTTGAGTTTAACTGCGTGGCTTTTTACTTTATGTATTTTCCCTCATGGTGATGTGGGTTTGCTGTAATTAAGGTTTTTAAGACTGGTTTAAAGCTGATAATCAATGGAAAAATGGGTATCCAAACTTCATAATCTGCAAATTAGGGCTTGCTTAGAGCTGTTCCGGAGATGCTCATTTTAGTTGGGGCTGCTAAGGGAAATATAAGACAACGTCTTAACACTTCAGCTCACCGGTTTTTAAGAGTTTTGAAGATCTGTTTGTTGCAGAATTAGAAGAGCACCTTTCCTCTGCTTGCTGTGTGAAGAGTTTTCTAATTAGAAGCCAATTTTGCTTGACCTGGGGTGGTGACTCCTGGGAGGGCTGAAGGCAAGAGCAAAGTTTTGTCTTTTGGACAGCAAAGGGACCATTTGTCTGGCACTGGGATGTTCTGGAGCATGAATGTGAGGTATGAAGGTCTGTGGGGCTCTGCTTGGACACAGGAGTGAGAAACACCATTGGAAAGCACCTTGTTGTGTGAGTCACACAGTGATGGACCTGGCTGGGCTGCATATAGCTGTGCTGTGGATTTTTTATTTGCTTTCCTGTAGGAGTGAGTATTAAGTTGTACTGTAGGGACTGGGGTGTTTTTTCTTCTCAGCAGGAGCCCGTGGTGCAAGTTTATAAGGGGGTCTGGCAGGCAGCACTTCAGTGTTGTGGCATAAAATGGGACTTGCAGGAAGCTGTGATAGAGATCTGACATGGCCCTGAAAAGTGTAGAAAGCATCATCCTTTTAGTAATGTCAATTCCTGTTTAAAAATCAGGCCTGTTTGTTCGAACTCTGAGCTTGAAGTCTTGCTAATTTGGATTTATATGTGTCAAGCTGTGAGGCTTATTCCTTGTACTCTGCTTCCTTTCAAAATCCACGCAGAAATGAATAAAAGGCCCCTGTGTGATAAAGTCTTTTAGAGTCAGTAAAATTCACTTTGAGCAGCAGCATGAAAATGGGGTCATCCCTCTGCTTGCTGGAAACATGGGATTTGTGTTATCTCCTGCCATTTGCATTTCTCACATTCCTTTTAAGATGAGAGCGGTTGGTGTAATCACAGAATCATATCGCAGAACGGTTTTGGTTGGAAGAGACAAAGCTCATCTAGTTTCAGCTCCCTTCCACTAGGCTAGGTTGCTCAAAGCCCCATCCAGCCTGGAATCTGTATGGATGTCTGTACAGATGCCCTGGCATGCTTTGACAGAAGCAAAATAACTACAAAAACTTGGATGTGCTCAGCCTGCACTTCCGTCTGGCCTCAAATTTGGTGTAGGACCATTCGTTGGGCTTTGAAAGACCTTCCAGTGAGTAAGTTTTCAGCTGTAAGGAGAGAAATCCAGGCTCTGTCAGCAGCTCCCCTCTCTGTACGTCAGGCTGCAGAGTGTGGTGCCACCCAGCATGGTAAAACAGGAGTGGCTTGACCATAGATCCCCATTAGCTGCTCAGGGGAACAGCATGATGAGGTTTCCTTTCAAAGTACCCATTTGCAGCGCCACTGTAGTTAGTGTGTGGTGTACACTCGTTTAATTTTCCAAATCTATTGCTGATTGGCTTATCTTTGTGGCAAAACATCATTGGCTTGAGTAACTTGACGTGCTGGGAATGTGGGATTCATGTTGGTACATGCTGGGCTGAACACAGGATATAGTGGGGTGCTCGGGCGTGTACTGGGGTGGTAGGTGAAATCCACAGGGCTAAAAAATAAGGGCAATCCAAAGGCTGAGCTTTCCAAAGGAGCCGCTGTGGGGTGGGGAGGGTGAGCAGGCCTGGTGTGGGGCTTGCTCTGTCCTGCCCTGCATCACAGGGGCACAGGCTGGTAGGAACAGCGCGAGCTGGCACCCGAGCAGCTGGATATGAGGGCAAAAATAAAAGGAGCAAGTCCACTGCCAGCTTTTAAAGCCAGAAGGGCAGAGGATTACTATGTGCGCTGAGCAACAGGTATTGAGACCTGCCCTTTCCTGGATACTGGACATGCTGCAGCCATGGCTCTCCCTGGAGAGAAATAGCATGGCAAGAGTTGCTTCATCAGTCTCCTTTTTCCCAAATCTCATCCTTTTTTTTTTTCCCCATCTTCGCTTCCCAGAATGCTTTCCACCACCTCCCCTGCTGTCTCCTGCCTCTTGTAGCTCCTGTGGCTGAGGAAATACTAGTGCTGGTTCAGATCTGGGAAAACCTGGCCCAAGTCCCCACGTTCTAAACTTAACATGAGGTTTTGAGTTGGCGCAGGAAGACATAATGCATGTCTGAGCGCAGTGATGTTGGTGATGGCAGAGTTGTGGGGTGTGAAATGGTGTGGGGTGTGAAATGGGATGTGGCACAGGTTTCTGCACAGAGAGTGTATTGAGAGCTGAGAATGTCTTCAGTTTCTGATCAGCTGAGCACTCTGGGCACCACTTTGGCTAAGCATCTCCTAGCCTTTTGCAGGAGTGGTGTCTTGGACAGGCAGCAGCTTGTTGCGCCAGAGGAAACCCTGAATCTCCTCATGCTCTCAGTAGTACTGAGGAACATGCAATTGCTCTGGAAAGAAAATGATTGCCAGTGATTGGTGAAAGCCGCTGATTTGTGTGAGATGACTCAAAACGTCCTTCGTCCTGTGCTTTGACTGACAAATGTCGGTGTTGAAATAAACTCCCTTTGCGGTTTGCAAAAGCTCTGCCCCCAGAAGCGATAGTTCAGATGGGGCAGCTGCTCCGGCATTCCCCGGATGGTTTGTGAGTGATTTCAGGCTCTTTTGGCTTTCTAGACTATTTGCATTTTTTTTCTATCAGTACATTTTAAAATGGCTGCTTTTTCTCATAAGCATCACATCAGATAGCGGGAGAGATCTGTCCATGTCAAACTCAGACAGTGGCATTTTCCAAAGAGGATGCAGATTCCAGTTCCTGTCAAGTCTGACAAACCCGAGAGAGCACAGGCTAGAAGTGAGTTTCATAACTCCTGCTCTCCAACGTCGCAGTATTAGTGTTTCCTGGCATTTAGAAACGGGCTTAAGAACAATTAATCAGAAGAACTTGCTCAACGTAGCCTCCAGTAATGGTGAGGGAGTATTTTCTTGGCGGAATGTGCTGCCCAAAATTACAGGAGAGGTGGCGGGGGTGTGTGTGCATGTGGTTTTGGAAAATACCCTGGGCTTGGTATCTTACAATGAGCATCCCTTGCTCCCAACGGAAATGAAACAAAACTGTGATTTGGCATCTTTTTGAAAACAGCCTTCAACCAAAATAGACCACTGCGCCTGTGCCTTTGTAGAGTTACTTGATCTGATGTCTTCTCTGTGCTCTAATATATTAGAT
>WYDI02037668.1:0-31651 GCA_009867235.2 Psittacus erithacus | reverse complement strand
AAAGCACCCACCTAGTCCAAGAATTGTACTCAGGGTTTGCCTTAGACATACAAAATCGATATATTGCTGAGTAAATGTGAGTTGGCATCGACTTTCCTGATAACATTGACCCTCATGATAGGCAATATTGCCCTCTACTGGTTAATTACAGCTTAAAGGATCCATATTTTCCCCTTTCATACAGCAGCACTTTGCTATGACAAATTATCTCTTGGCCCCTCTTGCTTGGAGCAAGTGGCAGGTTTTGGTCCTGATGCAACTTCTTTAGGATGCTACAGCTCATGCTTGACTTCTTTTTCCTCAGAAGCTGCTTTTCATTTTGAGAACCTGATGCACCAGAACCCCAGACTTTAATTATTGTTTTTAAACGTCACCAGTAATCCCTCATTTTCAGAATTAATCCTTAGAAATGTGACTTCCCCAAACCGGTTTTGCAAGTGAAATAGCTGCAAGGTTTGTAATTATTCCTAGCATTAATAGAATAAGAGCTTTTGGTTAGCGCTGTAATCTGGATGCTGGTTCCAGCAGCCCCCAGTAATTGCCCCCTTCCCTGCCCCAGCTGGGGCTGCCGCAGGATGAGCTGGATCCAGGCACTGAGCTGGGTTAAAAATAAGCTCGCAGAAAGAGTGTTATTTTTAACCCGGGTCAGCCCCATCCCTGCCTGGGTTCACGGCGCGGCTGCCCAGGCACTCACGTGGGAATGCTGGCTTGGAGGCACAGGAGAAGGAGCTGCGAGGGGAACTGAGGGCTGCTTAAAGCTGGAGCACCCCCAGAAGCTGCTTCTCAAATGGATATTCCAGCTCTGAACTCAGCTGTGGACCCCCTTCCACACAAACTGTCTTCCTAAAAGTCATCTCCAGGGCAAACATCGCTGCTAACAAAGCTCCAGCAATGTTTAAGCACTTGGTGGTGGTGATGCCCTGTGTGGCTGACCTTTCCTAGAGTAAATTCTTTTCAGGTCTTCTATTTGCAATTGGTACAGCAATTATTCAGTCTGGCCCAATACTTAAAGGGGGCTTGTAAGAAAGAGGGAGACAGACTTTTTGGCAGGGCCTGTAGCTAAAGAACGCAGTCTTAATGCCTTTGAACTGAAAGAAACCGGATTCAGACTAGATACAAGGAAGAATCTTTTTATAATGAGAGTGGCGAGGCACTGGCACAGGTTACCCAGAGAAGCTGTGGCTGCCCCATCCCTGGCAGTGTTCAAGGTCAGGCTGGATGGAGCTCTGGGCAACCTGATCTAGTGGGAGGTGTCCCTGCTAGTTCTAGGGGTGGTTGGACTTGATGACTTACAAAGGTCCCTTCCAACCCAAACCATTCTGCGATTCCTCGATATAGCAGCGAAATGTGCTGCCTGTATAGTGGTGGGGAGCAGCTCTGTGTCTCCCCAGGGCTTCACTGTGGGGTGAAGCGCAGATGGGGGCTGGCATGGGCATCCCAGAAATAGGAAACAAATTATCCTTCTGGGGGAAACTGGGTAACTTTGTGGCCGAATCAAAGTAAGTGAAGTATTTGACTTCTGTTGCTGCTGCACTGCCTTTAGTGGCATGCAGGTGCAGCCCCTCCAGTCCGCCAATGCTTTCACCCCATACAGCAAAGTAATGCTGATGGCAGCTTAAGGGGAAATTTTCTTGCAGTATAAGAGGTCAGCTCAGCTTAGCAAAAATTCTTGATTACAAAACCTTTATGACAGAAAGGTAGAGAGCTTAGAAGGAAAAGGCTGAAGATTAACTTCCAAAAGGGATGCTATTTCTCAGAGTCCGGTACTGTTGCGCTAGCGTTAGTGTGTCTGATCGAAGTGCCTCTGCAATGCACACCCACGATCACATGCACAGAGCTTTGAAGATGCCCACAGCATGTTTCTCATTCCTGCATCTGCTTGCCAGTATGAATTTTAAACACATCAAGCAAGACTTTGCACATCCGAAAGCCATGCAGTTTGTGTTTCCATGGAACGGGAGGGATCTCCTGTTTCTGGTGCACTATAATTTGTTGGGAAGTGAACTCTCTTGACTGGTATCTGCATGTGCAACTGGTGTACATTGGTTTCCTATGCTGTTTTTTAATCCCTGGCTTCTTATAGGCTCTGTTTTCATAGACCTGGTGTTATCAGACTGATACATGCTTCAGTTCTGTCTGCACAGCGCATAAAATCCCATGGCCTCTTATGGGGAAATGACGGCAGTTCTGTACCTGTTGTTTTCTGAGCTTTCCCTTGTTCACCATCTCTTGTAGCTGAAGTACTGTGCCCCATGCAAGGGGGAAAGAAGCTGTCCTGCCAGCCTCCTCCTTCTGCAAGGGGAACTGCACACTCAGAGTTCTATATTGGTATGATGCAGGCAGGCGGTGTCTAAACACACACAGCTGTGGTGTTACTATCACTTGTGTTCTTGTATTGCTTGGTTGTGCCTTCGGAAGTGCAGGAGACTCCAGTGTAAAAGAGTGTGAGCACTGGGGGAGGAATGGACATTTAATCACTCAGGAAGAGGGGTTCTCTGCTTAATGTCCATGTACATCAGGTGGTCAAACACACAGCGGAGCAATGTGAGGCATGTATTGGAGTCCTCCCATGAAGCCTTGGGTGCTGCATTGCACTGTGAAATGTCTTTTTAAACATACCTTGCCTCCTTTTCCTCCTGCCCTCCGAAGCATCTCCCCATGTACAATTACAAGGTAAAGACAATGAAACCTGTTTTGTTTGAAAGTGGTGGTGGTTTGGTGCACACAACAAAGTGCGTATTACTGCTCTTGTTCCTTACTGCATACGTGGTGCCTTTTCCATCTTCAAAGCATTTTCCAGCCATGAACTAAGAGCACACGCATTAGCTGAGAGCACACACCCCTCCCTAAGCAGGTGATGCGGGGGCACATCCCAGGAAAAACTTCCAGAATGTGACACACCACTTTTGATGCAAATAGAATGACGCCGTATTTCATCAGCTCTATTAAAAGTACTTAAGTAATTGAATTAATGAGACTTTAAAAGGCCTTTAAGAGACAAATGTGGTACACACCTTTCTTCTCACTTTGGTTTTATTTTTTGGTTTTTACCCCTTATTTTCCATGTCTTTGGTTGGCTTTTTTATGTGTTGTCTTACTGTTTGCTTTTCAATGTGTGGTTGTGATGGGTTTTTTTGTGTTATGGTAGCTGATTTCTCTACTTTACAGCATTGTTACTGTTAGAGTCTCTGCAGCGTAGGAAAGTGTCATCTGCACACTGGCATGAGTGTGACTGGAGTAACTCATCTTTCATGCTTTTGCAAACGTTAGGTTTTTGTTTCCATTGCGTTAATTTGCCGTTGTTGTATGTGCCACCCTTGCTCTCTGGACTGGGCTTACATCTTGCATCTTCAGTGCAATTCCCATCTTCATGTGGTCCTTCACACTTCTCTACCATCCTTCCAGCTGTGGATATCCAGCATCCAGTCCCTCTGAACCCACATTGGCTTTGGTCTTCTCCCACTGTCCCTGTAGCCAGCGTGGGTATTTCTCCCTCCTTTACGTATAGCTTTTCCTTGAAGAGGGTCAACCCTTTCTAGGCAGACAGTCCAGGTGAGGTGGGATGAGATGACATGCTCTACACAGGACAAAAATATCATTCGAGGCCATGTGCTTGGCTCAGTCACCCTGCCCTTGGGAAAAAGGAGACAGTGACCCTTGAGTTGTCATAGCTAGCTGACTTTTGGGTGGCTTCAGTGTGGTGAAAGGCCATTGATAGAGCTCCAGACGCTCCCCGACTGGCATATAGACAGGACTGTCCATGAGCTGACCACAGCCAAGGCAATAGTTCTGTGACACCCAATTTCCAGCTTAGTTTTGAATTTTTTTCAGGCTAAACACAAGCATTTTGGGTGCTGCTCACTTTTCTTGCACTCTTTGCTTTTTCAGGTGAGGCAGATGAAGAAGCCTTTGCTGAGGAGTGCAGACGGAGAGGACAACAAGCCCTGCCTTTCCAGCCAACCAACCCTCGCCTGCTGAAGTCTCACAAGCCTGCCAGTTCCCCCAGATATGCCTATCATTATAATAGTGATGAGGTGGAAGAACAAGATAGAAGCCGGGTTACAAGCAGCTTGGAGACCCCTTTTTATTTATCAGGTGTGCACAAGCATGTTGATGAGAAATGCACAGATAAGGACCCATCAGCTAGTCAAAAGCCAAAACCAAAAAGTCAAGCAAGGGGTTGTTGCTGTGTGTTGACCTAATGTTAGCTTCCCAGTAGATAATAAACAGCAGCCTGTGTGCCTTCATCCTGCATTTAGCTCTGCTCTTGAATTTTGTCTAGATTCACAAATACCCCGGGATATTCAGGGATCTGAGGCAAATACCTTTATGCTGCTGAAGTGCCTATGCTCTTTGTTCTTAAAAGTGAAGGCCTTTTAGAGACTAACCGATCACAGTACTTTACACATTCATTTACTTAAATTGTGCTTGGCTTCTTCGTTGAAGGCGAAGTTCAGCAACTTGATATTATTTCTGGAAGCTGCAATTTTAGGCACCTAAATCCCAATAGAGAAGGCTGAGACCGTTCAGGTGAATGCGGAAGCACAGCAAGTGTCCCAGTTATTTTTGGAAGTAATTAGTCCTTTGATACATTCCCTGCCTGTAATGTTTTGGCAGTACAGTCCAGAGGCAATCTTGGACAACAGAGTCCTCATAACTACTTAATTTGAACCTGTGGTCAAAGATCATCCAGGACTGCCAGGACAGGTTTTTCTGAAATATGAACATGCCTTTCTACTTGGATGCCCAAACCGAGGGCCATTCTCAGTAGCGATGAATTAGGTGAAGTGCTGGGAAGCGCGAGCATATGAGGCTCCTCGGGGCAAACACAGTGCATGGAAAAACATGCAATGTACCCCAGAATGTGTGCTGGCATACTCCCAGTGCCGTACCAACTTCTGCTGTGTTTATAAGCCTTTAAATGTAACGCTGTCTTCTGTATGGAAGACCTAAAGATATCATGTGGGATGACAGCTTATAAAAACAGAGCCATTTAGATAAATGTCTTCCTGATCAGTTGTGGAAGTTTTGTCTCTTTAGGGGTATCTCAGTTGAATCTTTTATTTAAAAAAAGAAAAGAAAAAGTTTAAGATTCCTCTGCAGAAGCCTGAATGTAATCTCTGGGCTGGTACTCCAAAATCTCCCATGCAGAGGTTGCAGGTTTTGTCTCCTGTATCTGTAGCCAGCAAAACAAACCCGTAGCTCTGCATTTGGAGGCTTGAGATTCTCTCCAATCATAACAGTACATCATTATGCTTCCAAAGAGCATCTGGGTTTGACATGCACCTTTTTTTGGAGCAATTTTTAAGATTGCTGAGGACTTTTTGCTGTGAATCTACTTACGCTCTGAGGCGCACAAGTTTGCAATTGAAATTAATTTCTAGAAGTATTCGTGCAATCACAAAACCCTCTCTTCTGCCAGTAGATTGTGAATTGCTGTAAAAGATTCAGGGTGAAAACTTCATTGCAGCAAGACTAAGATTTTACTGTTGCTTTAAATATTTTGCCTACTGTTCCTCTGATGGACAGGGCTGCTGGAGGACTGGTCGAGTCAGTCATAAAACCCTACGTGAGTGTCTTAATCCCTCCTTGGGAAGTCTGTGCACGAGCCCTGGCCAGTAACGCTGTTCTCCTCCTTGGGTGTTCACTTCTGCTGACTGCCTTGCCCAGGAAGCAGGCTTCACCAGCGCAGCGTTGTAATTACATAGACCACTTATGTGCTCCCGCTTGGCTTCTTACTGATCACTGCAACAGCTGCTGTGCTTACACAGGCCAGTGCTGGGAAAGAATAGCATCTTTTTCTGCCTTGGTCCAAAGCCCACTCAATTCAGTGGAAAACAGTTAAGTTCAATGGCCTCAAAACGGGCACCATTCCACCTCAAATCTGACTGTTTTGTTACCACTGGTGTGTGGCCTTTGGCAGTGAGATAGTGACAGTTTTAGACGTTGTCCCAGCTAGGGCACTTCAAGCAAATCCTCAGATGTTAATGATTCAACTGCAGTGAAATGGTTTTCTTTTTGCAGCAATAAGAGTGGAAATGTTTCAATTTTAATTTGCAAGTCTGTAGCAAATTTAAATGAAGGAAAAGGGGATAGGTTTCATCTTGAATATGTGGTGGAATGCCTCTGGAAGTGGCCAACTCTCTAGTGCCCAAGGAGGAAGGGTGGCCAACTTGTTTAGACTGGCAACCAATATCCAGAGGTGAGATGAATCTTCTCCTTAGTCAGGATTTCCAGGCATTACAGCTGATATTTAATAGAAAAATTAGGGTTTAATTTGATTCTTCATCTAACACTGATTCTTTGTGTTTTAGTGGAAATTGCTCTGAGTTTCATACTGTGTTCCGGGTTTCGTAAGGGACTTTTAGAATAAAACTGTCTATGCTCTGAAGTCACTGCATATCTCAAAACAGTTCTCTAGCTCCAAACAAGTAATTTTTTAATAAGAATTCAGGTACTGCAAATAATATGCTTACTGATAGTATGATGTCTGATTGACTGGTGGTACCCAAGCTGTGTCAAAGTGGTGTTAATGCCAACAGAGACCTGGAGGTTGCAGCCCATTAATAGTAGAGGTAGTGGTAACTACCCATAAAAAACTAATTCTCTGTGTTTGAGAGGTTTGACCTTTATCTAGCAAGAATGGTTGAAATGTTTAATTGTTAAAATACTGAGAAATATGTGATATGAGGTTCGTTATTTGGAAGATAATATTGCAAGGTTTTCTCTTCCTTTTGAATGAAATAGCTTGTGTTAACCTAAAACTTACACCATTAATAATTCATTTTTGCTGCATATTTATTCACTGGCATCTCTGAAGAAGAAACCACATTAAAAGAACTAGCTTAACTAATCTTGATCCTTTCCTGGCATGGATTTCTCTGCTGGAAAGTTGACTCATTTGTACTTAGTTTCTTTCATCTTTCATGCAGTCTCTGTTCTTTTTACTGGCATTCGCTTTCCTGAGTTACACTTTACTAACTAGTAAAATCTATATGCTTGGTTATCCAAACTAATTACTTTATAACTCCCTCACATACTTGTATTCAGGCATGTAATGGAAAAGAAAAGAAAGCAAAGCCACTGTTTTCTGTGTAAATCTAATGTGTGAGGAATGCTGGAGGTGCAGATGGGAGAGAGTTCACCCTCCCTTTGTTCCACATCCCCTGGCTGTAGCTGTTTGTGATGGGAGAGGATAACAGCCATACTCTTCTGTGGCAGAGGGTTGGAAGACTGGCTGGTTTTGAAGGCTGGCTGATTATTCTTCGGCTTAGCCAGAGCTGCCTTCACGCATGGTTTTTGGCTGCTAGTACAAGAACATCCCATTACCCGTTTGCCTCCTGTAGAAGGTAGCTGGGTTGCCCATGAACAGCTTCCAAGGCTGCATAGCCTTGCAAGCTTTTGCTTACCGTGTGGGAGTAAAACCTTGGACTCTATTCAGTAATGGTATTACCTTAATAGCAAGCAAGTAGGTTGTATCTGGCTTGATATGCTCTTGTAGCAATTCTAGGCAAAATTGGTACTGAAAATAGTACGGTGAGCAAGCATGAAGGCAGGACCCAGTAAGTTGCTGAAGTTTTTCAATCCCCTAACACATCGAAGTTGGAATTACATCACTGAGTTGGCCAGTGAAACTGGAGAACTTGCTCTTTGGATTTAACAGTGGGGTTAATTAAGCAGTGGAGCAGCATACCTAGTCAGGGTGGGATGTTTTGTCACCTCAGGCCTGTATATAAAGGCAGGTTCTCTCTCTGTGATGCTCTGTGGCATGGGCCAGGAGCTATGGTTGGAGGGAGAGAATTAGTAGGTCAAATTGTGGTGTGTGTTGGGTGGTGGCTTGGACTGAAAGGAGTGAATGTGAAAGTGTAAAGCTGTAATTGTAAATTGAGTCACGCATAAAATTATACTAGAGCTGTGATTTGGGGTGAATTTTCATAGTGGCATATGAAAGTATGGCTCATCTAAAATAACAGATGGTGGCTGCAACCTGGAAGTAAGCTAGCTACCTTTGAAAGAACAGCTTATTGTTTTGACTAGAGAGATCTTTCCAAGAGCAGAAAGTTGGAAAACACTGCAGAACCCAACTTGTACATGGCCCGCTGCCCTGTTAAAGCTTTGTGCATGTTGGAGCTATGGCTGCTTTCATGGTTTAAAAATGGGCAAAAGACTGACCACAATCTTAGCAAATAGTAGATCTCAAAACCCATTTTCTCCTGAACTTGAGCAGAAAGTATGAATCCCTCCCACCTCAACCTCAGTGCTTCAGAGCCTGAAAGTGGAAAGAAAATCCTCACCTTTGCAGAAGATTTAAGGCCAAGGCCTACCTTACTGATGGATATGGGTCAAGAAGCACCAATGCTGCCTGTTAATCATTGGTCATGACTGAACACCTTGTTTCCTTCTGCTGACTCCTATGCTCTTCTGAGAGCATAAGGCATGAGGGCAGAAGGAAGGTGGAGCAGATCGATGGCTGCTCTCCACATCCTGGTAGGGCAGGCAGATGTCAGGCAGAGCAGGAAGAAGTAGGATACCACAGATGGGTTGGGTAGGATACTTATTTCTTTGGATCAATCACTTGATGTTCACACCTGCCTTTGTACTTGCCGCCCAAGAATGTGACAAGTTTCATAGTTGGTGACTGAACAAACCTGTGACTTTGCGAGGTGCAGTTGGCAGAGAAGTAGGAAAGTCAGTCTCTGGAACACAGCAGAGAGCCTTCCCAATTTGTTTTTGGTCTTTGATGAGGGGTTGAAGATGTTGCTACTAAGCATTTTTGGAAGTTGGTTCATCCTTCAGCATCTTTATGAAAGCTGGAATAGCTCCTTTAGGCTCTTCCAGGAGTAGAAGAGAAGGGGACGAAATGGAAAGAGCAGGTCAGCCAGTGCTGTTTGTTGTAGACAAGAATTGTCCTGGTTGTAAATCAGGTGTAATTCCAAATGGTGTGGGTTCTTGCTTAATCCATTTCTGCTTGTGACAGCTGACAAAAGCAAGAGCATACCAAGTTAGGGTGGTATGTATCTGCATTTGAGTGAATCTGTTTTCCTAATGTCAAAGCTTGGGGAAGCTCCCAGCAACCCATTCTCCCTCCACCCTGTAATGCATTTCTAGAGTGAAGATTGCTAACAATTGCTTTTAATGGTGGGAATTTGAAAAGCCCTTAGCCAAGGCCAGAACTGTTGTTTCTATGACCACTTCGTGATGCTGGCAACTCGCCAGAACACAGAATCACTGCAGATTAATCAAATAGCAGATTTTGTTCTCTCATGACTTTTGGGGCTAATCTTGTAACCAAGGCAGCTAAATGTGCTTTTAATGAGTGCTGGTTGAAGTGCTCAAGTACCAAAGGGTTACATCTTTAGTGTGCAGTTTTATTTTTGTTAGGAGCTGCTTCACTTGCTCGGATCAGGTTTGTAGCTGTTATCGCCTAGCATTGCATCACTGGAGCTGAAAGCCTGGCAAAGTTTGACCTATCCTTTCTTCTTAGGTGGGGGTAGAAAAGGAAATGGTTGAGAGTGAAATTTTTTATCACAGCAGGCTCAGAACTGAAAAGACCTGGCGGTTTTCTCTTGAGGAATACTCTATTTGTGTGTTATCTCCTGCTTTGGCCAATCTGTTGCTGCGTGTCAGTGATAACACTTGAAAGATTTCTACTTTTCACCCTTTTATCATTCTGGTGGCTGTAGGAGACCATGTTGTCAAATGCCTGAATATCTTCATACCACATTATTTTAACATCTCGGTAGTTTCATTTATAAGACAATGAATTATGTGGCATTCATTTCGAGTCATAATTTCCATTGACTCAGTATTTTTAAGGAAGAGTTGCTAGAATTGCTTTCAGAATTTCAAACATTTGAAGAAAATGGACTGTTGGGGGGAAAAAAAGCAAGTATTGTGATATAAATAGCAGTATCAGATGTAATTGTACCTGGATGTGGGAGCCTTTTAGAAATACTGACAGTGTTTTGAGAATGAAAAATGAGAAATTATGAAGCTAATTACCTGTTAGGGTTTAATGATACTTCCCCAAATGTTAATGTTTCATAGTTATTACATGAACTAGTTCTGATCAGCTGATATGATGCTGTTTTTCCCTCCAGTAAAGGGAAAAATGCTTTGAATAACATCCCTCAATGACTGATTTGCAGGAGTCAGCATGTCTCTTCCGCCTCCATTGTGCTTTGTGGGAAAGCAAAGAGATGCTTGAGCCCTTCTGGGATCTGTGCCTTACAGCAGTAAATTAAATGCCAAGGGATCCTATTTTTGACACAGTGTAAGTGACCGAGGGGCTCACATTGAAGTAAACTTTATGGATGGAATATTCAATTAGATGTTCACACAGTGTCCCTGGGGCAGGATTATAGCTCAGGAGGGTAGCAGGGTGCAGAGATAATAGTCATCTGCTATTTTGCAAAGCACTGCCGTTTTTCTCTTCCTTAAACAATACGGCTGGTTTCCACTCTAACTTTGCTCAGGCTCATTACTCATGGCAGAATTTCTAAGTAAATATCCTGCTTCTAGACTCAGATGATTGCAAAAGATGAAGTCATGCTGTTGATACAGCGTAGGAGCTAGAACGATAACCTAGGAACAGTTTCCCTTTGTTACAAAGGGGAGTGCGTTTCCTCTGACACACAAGCTTTTTGTAATGTCTCAAGTGATTTTAACCTGAAGACTATCTCATGGTTCTCCTTAAGTCTTAAACCAAAGACCAGAGGTTCTGCTGTGGGCACAACATTTAACTGCACTTGGGAGGAGCTCTGATTTGAAGCCACAGTGTGGCTTCATACTCCCCTGACCTCCCACCACTTCCTTTTCCCATCTTAATTTTACTATTGGTGCTAAATTGATGGAGAACCAGGTCGCTGTAGGCAGTGGTGACGTGGCTCCCGCAGGGTCATTTCTGCCTGCCTGCGGACAGACTGGAGGGAAAAAAAGAGATTTCCAGCCAGGTGGAGCTGGGCCCTGCCTGGGCCATTCTTGTGACTCCCAGCCTTGCCTCTCCACTGGCTTGCAGCAGCTCCTCTGGTCTGTGCTGGCCCTGTTCACTAGACTGTGCCATCTCCCAGGGGCAGAGCACTGCTGAGCTGAAGGATCCCTCCAGCTATCTCAAGGCACCACAGAATGGTTGCCTGAAGGAAATGTTTACTAGGTTTGAGGTTAGATTTGAGTGCACTTGGGCAGATGTGGTGCTGGCTCTGCACAGTTCACCGTCCATGCAAGTCTGCAAGTTGCATTTTACTGCAAGCTTGGAGGAAGTCATGCAGAGCAAGAACTGTTTTCATGCATCTTTAAAGATGGGGAACACTGCGGTGATGACCACGTGGCTGGAGGCTTGTGCCTACTGGACCTGTAGCAAATAATTGCTCAATGCTTCCATGCACCATTGGAGTTGCAGTAGAATATAACTTATGGTGCATAGTTAAGCATGAGCAGGCTGATCACCTGTATACAAAATGCATATTGGTAAATACTGAGCATCTTATTTATTGGGATTCTTGGCATTTCCTAGTCTTAAAATGAAAATGCAAATACTGTGGTAACTCTGACTACTGTGAGCAGGAATCACCAGTACTTAAATAGTTCCTGCTTTATAGGTATTATTTATTACTTCTGTTTTGAAAATTATTCTGGGTTTGCATGTGCTCTAATTTTGAAGCTTTTCCTGAATGGCTTTGAAGTCTTTTGAAAGTTCTCCAGATCTTTTCAGACTTCAAAGGTTGACAGTATTTTCTTTCTATCCTATGTAAGGGATATAATAGAACTGGGGATATAGTAGAAGTCATTATTTAAAAAACCAAAACACGTTAGAAAGTCAGACCTTTTCTTTAAAATTCAGTAAACCATTCAGAGAACATGTGCTTTTGCTAGAGGGAAAAGTCCACGAATGCTGTGAATAGTGTTTTACAAGCCATGTTTCCTTCAGGATACAAAGAAGGCAGCAAGAGGAGGAAGCAGAAGCAGAGGGAGGACCAGAAGAAGAAGAAGTCAACCAAAGGGAGTTACTAAAATGGACTTCTCTGCTATGCCAATACCTTTATAATAATGACAACTTAATGTTACATTTGAGCACACCTCTTTTGTGTATATTTTTTGATTGTTCACACTGCTAGCAAGAAAGTGACTCATGTTTAAAACTGTACTAAAATTGCACTATGTTATTCTTGTTAGTTTCACAGAGTGGCTTTCTTGCCAGTCAGGTTAGGGATTTCGAACGAGGCTTATCTTGGTTAGAAGTGTGATATGGTTGAAAATTGGAAGCGTTACAGAATTTCTTACCTCTTCCTTCCCTGGGACTAAAATGACTCTAGTCTAGTGTTTGTCTTGTTAGGATATAAAGGGTTGTGTAAATGCCTGTTTGTTTGGTTACCCTGCATCAACATCAGGCCTGTTGAAAGAAGAGTCCTATTCACTCATGTCATTGGGAATGGGATGGAGACATGAGCTCTTATAGGGTGATTTATGCAAGCTTAGTAAGTTACTTTTACGGTGATTATTTCCCCCCCAGCAAGCTGGGCAGCAAAGGTTTGTCCCTATTAAAATGTTCCTTCATTTTAAATTGTACCATGAAGTTCTCTCTTCTGACTTTAAGAAACTTAGTGTAATGATGGTCTCCTGTAACCACTCCTACTGACTTCCTTAAGCGTAGTTGACTCCCAATGAATCATTTAGTGAAATCATTCCTTAGTTTAAAAGCTGATTTTCAGAACCTGGAGACAAATGACCTAAGTGCTACTTTAAAACTCTTTGTTTCTGCTGAGTGGGTTTTAGATAACAAACATTTTCAGCATCCGTGTAAGATTTTATCAAGTTGTTTCTGCAAGGAACTCATACCAATATGTATGAAAGCATTTTGCATCACTTTTATTGTAGGACTACAATAAACATTTGTTTTTAGCTTGAAAAGATGTTTTAGTTTTTAAATAAATATGTATTTTCTGGCAAGATTACTTCCTTGCTTCCCATACTTGTCTCATGTGCATGACACATTGCTTCTCTTAACCTTTTAGTTTGTGGAGAGCCCTTCTGCTGCCTTAAGCATTTACCTGCATGTTTCTTGTCAGTATGTTGCCTCCTTTTTTAACCTTCAGGTAGGAGTTAGAAGCTTATGGTTTTGTTTTGTTTCTTTTGTCTTCCCTTTGCCAATATGTTGATCTATCAGACTTAAACCTGGCAATATTGAAAGTCCACAGTTCCTGCAGAAACTCACTCATCCTAACATTTGAAAGATGTTGGAACGCACCTAATAGCGTAAAGAAGAAGCCAAACAGAAAAATCAAGTCTGCATTCTAGCATGATATAACAAATTCTGGTGTCTCTGATATCTGAATAGTTTAGCTTCAAATGCTTATGTTACCCAGTGTAACCCTATGCAAACATATAACCGTACATGAACTCTTAGGGTATTTAAATTATGGTTAATATGAAATAAGACTGAGTACTGGTTTTCTGTCACTTAAGTACCACTTTTTTGTTTTGTGCAGTGTTACTAATATTTAAAAATAAAGAAAATTCTCCTTTATACTTTGTCCTGTTGTGCTGTACTGTATGTAGACTACAGCTGGCATCAATTGTTCATGTTTAGTTTCAGAGTCCATGCTGTAAGTAAAAGACAGCAAGTTCACATTCACAAAATGCCCACAGGCGTACCAAGTTATTCCTTTTGCTAAATCCATGGGGAAGTCAACAAGTCCCGTTGTCAAACAGCTGATACTGGAAAAGAAGGGTTCTTTCTGGCTGGAAAACATTACTGTAAGGAGTGTATACCTCAAACAGAGCTTGCACATTTGCCTTACAAAGAATATTCATCCTAGATAGTACACAGTACTTTGAATAGCTGCTCATTTAGTATGCTTTCTGCACTCTGGGAGAAGTCCTTCAGAGTACATATGCTAATTTTAAATTTAGTGCTCCTTAAATGTTGGGAAAATGGGCCATGCTTTGGAAAAACGGGAGACGGCGGAAGGGAGAGGTGACACCAGCACAGGGCTGGTCTCCCCAGGCTGTCCCTGTGTTACGAGCAGCCTTGCGTCACAGGACAGAGTGGCTCCAGACCAAGAATGTGCTTTGAAGAGTTAGAACAGACTGGGATTATGTACATAAATATCTCCTTGATCCTGATCCCTGTCTGAGGCCTGAAGGAGGAGGAAAGAGCATTAATTAGGTAGGAGACATGAAGGTCTCCTACAAGTCATATACTTGTGTGTGTTTGAAGAGGTGGGTTTCTGAAGAGCGTAACTTAAGGTAGGGCTTTATGAGCAACACTGAACTTCTGTCATGAAGCTGATAGAAACCAGTGTCAGAAGAACAATACCTGACGTTACAAAATCACACCATATCAAAAACTCAAGGAGAAATGTATCATTTTTTTTATACGATTGTGTGTGAGCTGCCCACACACATTTCTGGAATGGTATTTTTGGATATGAAAGCCTGTTTTTTTAACCTGGTCAGCCTGGGTGTAGGACTGTGCTCACGTGGCTATGCTGCCTGCAGGACAGACTGGACATGGTGCCATGTCTGCCACATATGTATGAGTAAGCATGTATGTGAGGTCTTGCGTCTCAGTGCATCCATCTGGGAAAGGTGAAGGCTGCAAGATGATATGGTTGCTTAAAGTATGTGTTTGGGCAGGAAAAATGCCAGTGGGTGTGAGACACCACAACTGATAACAGATGATGCTGGCCCAAGAGCGGCTGTGAATAAATGTACTATGAAAGCTGGGGAAAGATTCCTGACCATCCTACAACACTTCTGTGGAAGAGATGAGGACAGAAACAGAGCTAATTTAAATACAGACCTGATGTGACTTCTAAAATGTATTGCAAAATGCCGCTTTTCAGAGCGGTACCTGGGCTCAGAGACCCAAACTAAATCCCATGAGGAAATAAAACTATTGGAATAGAGGACAGTTGAGTAATGGCATAATTAAAATGAAATGTGGAAAACCAAAATAGTTTAATCTCAAGATAGGGGGACACTATCACAAACAAACAAATTACCAACAGATAAAGGTTCCTTCCCCTCACTTGGAAGCTGTCATTGTGAAAATGGTTTTAATTCCGTGGGGTTTCCGCACTTTTTAGAGGCGAGCACAGTCTGGTCTTTGCGCTAAGACTTGGCAGGACTTTGATTTTAAATGAATGATCTCAGAGCGTGTAGGTGTCAAAATGTTAAAAATGTATTGTTCAAGTTTCTGCCCAGTCCCTGTTCCATGCTGCTGCCCACCTTTGTGTGCAGCTTGCAGGCCTGAAAAACCTACTTCTGGAGGTGACACAAAGCTCTGTTTTTCTCTGTCAGCTTGGCTGCCTTTACAGAAACTTGCTTTTTCCCCAGATTTCAGAACTATCTCATGAGCTTTTGTATGTTTTTGTTGAAGTAACATGCTGATAAGATGCTTCTTTTGAAAAGAGGATAGTCAGATATCCAGAAAATATGCCCATTACCATTAGGGAAGTTCTAAACTGCCAACCGCATCTGAAATGTGTGACTTGTACCCACTTGTTCTTCAGGAATGTTCCTAGACATGTGCTACCAAACTTCTCTCACCTATCAAGTGGTGGGATTAGCTCATTACTATACTGAATGTCATTGTTTTATTCTGCCTGTACAGAAATGTATTTATTTCCATTTTTTCCCCTTTGTTTTACATGCCATTTGCACAGGACTGTTTATTCTTGGATGCACAGGTTAGTCCTTCTTGCATTTTAGGTCTCATTTATCTTCCTTCGTGTGCTGTCCTAATCCTTTATGTTCAAACTTAACTCACTTTTTAGTGCTTTTGCACGTTACCTTGACTGGTGAGCACCTTATTCCCCTGCAGCTCACATATTGATGGGGATGGTGGTAGTGATACAGTTGCCTATGATTAGGTATATTTAATTCTCCTCTTCCCGACGAGCAAGTTGGAATCTGGTCTAAGAGGCATTTTATTGCTGTTTGCAAAACTTTACTCAGTGCTACCTGTAGCACTGAAAACTCCAGGCAATGTAATTTTTCTCTCCACTGAGGAGAATTAAAACAGTTAAAGCCACAAGATTAAAACACTTAAAGCCACACGCAGATCTCAATTTCAATAAACGTCCATACTTGAAACCAGGGTCGATTCAGCTGCTCTGTGTCAGCACAGCACGACTTCTCACAAGTTGGTCCAGCTAAAAAAGGTTAGGCGAGGTGGTGAGATCTGTCAGCTTTATTAAGTACCTTGTTGGTGCCCTCTTAGCCACCAGCTGTTTACTACTGATAGCGAGAGAAGTGGCCACTTCCAAAGTGGCTGAGCTGACCTAAGATGACATTTCCAAGTGTAGAGTCGCTCCCTTGCTGCTCTCATCACAGCAAGCAGAGACTGCTCCTGTCATTTGGCACATCATGTCAAGTGTCCGAGACTTTTCCTCTGCCTCTTCCAGGAGGCCTCATGTCGTCACTGCAAAACCAACCCAAAAAGCAAGAACTAAGGAACCTCAAAATGCATGCTCTCGTAATGAGTCTGAATGCTTTGATTTCAGAAAAGCCCCTCCATGTCTGACTTTTAAGATGAAAGCTAACAGTGCAAAATGGCAGAGCACGCCAAAGCCAATAAACAAGCACACTTCTTAAATATATTAAGTTAAAACTGATGAAATATATGTTTCTGCCTGATTTTTGGAGTCCCAGCATGTGACGGCTTTGGGTGGTTTAATCTGTTAAGCTGAGCAATGCTGGTTGTCTGTTGCTATGTGAGATCGAGAGATAGTTTGAAGCTTCTTTCACAGACTGCACACTCAGAGTTGAGGAAGGGAAGGAGCTCTGAGGAGATGTTAAGATGCACTAAGCAAACGCTTCCCACGGCGCCTGGAAGGGACACTCACCAAAGGTGCATAACTTGATCATGGCAGCATATGCAAGCCACAACCTGTCATAATGGTAGTGTTGTGACAGCGTTGGTTTTACTGCTTTGGGATTCAAGGTGAGGATGTAACCAGTGCTAGAGCCTTCTTAGTGCTGTGATTCATGCTCTATACCCATAAAAGTGATTTGTCAGCTACCTGGCCCACTGTCCTGTCTTTGATAGTGACTAATAGTGGACGCCTAAGGGAGAGCACAGGAACAGGCTAAACATGTAATTATACCTCACCAAAGTGTTTTCCCAGCTGCAGCACTCTGTCCCTCTGAGGCTCCTGGGTCCAGAAATGGTCTTTCTGTTGCCCAGTATGTTGGGGTTTTTTTTTCATTTAATTGCCTCTTAACCTAGAAAACTGCTCAATAGCCAGTGTCCTATGGCAAGGGATCCCTCATCTGACTCCACTGGGTAATGGGATAACTCCTGTGTTTTAAACCTCTCTTCTATGGCTTCCTTTGTTTTCCTCCCCTTCTCCATTTTGATGTTGGTAGAGACCCTGAACACTACAACCTCGTTCACCTTTTTATAGCCACTCACAATTTGGCACGTTTTGCTTCATGCCAGCCTTTGGTTAACTCTTTTATGACTCAAGAGGTCCAGCATATTGAACCATTCCTTGCAGAAAAGCCTTTTCCTACCTTTGGGGGCCCTCTCAGTTAGGTCAGGAAAGCTTATTAAACAGTGGCCGTTGCTCAGCTCTATAAATTGTGATGACCATCCAGATGATCATGATGAGCACTTCGTCACCTTGCCTAATACCCCACTATCAGCCTGACAGAAAAAGGCCATGCAAAGTTCGGGATGCAGGAAGAGCAGACCAGCACTTGAGACCTGGCTCTGATGCCCTGAGTCTCAACCAGGCTCTCACAGGCTCTGGAATGGGAACGCATGAGCTCATGGCAGTGATGGTATCTCCAGAGTGCGGTCCCACACACCTTCATCCTCATTCCCACCCACTCAGCCGAAAGCGCATCACAGGGCATTCCCTGGCAGCTGACAGGACGTGCACCTTCTGACTTAGGCACAGCTCCTGCCACCACTCACTGTTCCTCAGGCTGCAAGCATTAACTGCCTGTAACTGCTTGGCTGGCAGGCCTGCAGCACTGGAGTAAGTGCTTCATTGTCACAAGTGCCTGGTGTGGCCGCTGCCAGTTCGCCCGCTCCTGTGGAAAACCAGCACTGGCTGTATGGTGCTTGTCAACCAGAGGGACGGGTCCAGTAACCTTTGGAAGACACATCTGGTCTTGGTGTGACACATCCCTGCAGACAGTGCTGGAGATGTGGGCAGTGTGACTCCATGCATCTCTTACTTCTGCAGCACTGCCCATGGCAGCTTTTCCACTTACAACCCCTTGTCCAATATGCAGATGATATCTCCCATCTGCAGCAATCTGGACTGTGATTCTCCCTATTCCCCTCAGCATCTCTTGTGTGGGGACTGCTGAATGCAAGTGTTCAATTACTGGGATTTAGGGTCACCAACAACATCTAGGAAATATTAAATGTCCAGGGAGCAAGTTATGAGGACACAACAGTTTACCTATTTTTTTCAGTGGTAGGGAGGATCCAGAGGGTGCAGGACATCAACCACTGGTTCTTGAAGTGCAAAGTTGAAACTGGCCAATAGATCCACTCCCTCCCCTTCCAAAAAGGTTGTGCCAGGATCTGTCAAAGCTCGGAGAGCATCTGGGTCTGCAGCTCCACTTTAAATGCAATTTTGCCCAACAGGTTTTTGATCTGAGTGCAGACACAGGCTCGAGTGACAGGTAACCTCTGCTCACCGTGCCCCTGCTCCAGCAGATAGCCCTGCTATAGTTTGCAGGAAGGGTTGTTTTCGGTGCACCCGAACCCACAGCCTCTTCATTCTCAGCAGGATTCAGGTCTGGTGGTGTTGGGTTTTAATCAACAAAATGACTTCCCTTGAAACCACAGATTTTTCTATCATGAATGTGTAGGAAACTATTATTCAGCTCATGTAATGCAAGTCTCTGGTTGCATTAGGAGATGGGATGTGATAGAACACGACGGTAATGAGTCACCTCATATCATGTTTTATTGTGATGTGTCAGCTGAGAAAGCTAGAGACCTATAGGTGTTTCTACCGGCCCAATTATGAAACAACTGCTGCTTCATGCGGGGATTACTAAGTTTTTCCTAGGCTAGTTAGCAGGTAGGTTTGGGTCTGTGGTTTAGCAATGTTTTAAGTTGCAAACAATGAGCTGCCTTTAGAATCTATTTTCCACCCAGAAAAGTCATCAGTCTCTTGTTAGCAAGGGTTAACCTTGCTCAAAACTTCCAGTCATCAAGACATTGTCTGTCTTGGCAGAGGAAGGTTTGTGAGATTGCCTTTATTTTAGAGCTATTTTCTGCTGGCATTGACTAGAAGAGGGTGATGATGCCATCGCGTGTTGCTGCTGTAGAACTGAGAATATGAAGGCATGATCTGGAAAGTCAGGAGGTTAGAAACTGGCCCTGTGCTTCTCAGTTTAATCCAGAGTGACAGATGCCTAGGCACGGGCTAGGCTTTTCATTTCCACCACTGCTGGCTGCATTGCTGGTGGTCAGTAAGAAATACACAGGACCCTTCGGGACATTGCAGCATTCCTGGGTATGAGATTGTGTCTGTGGGATGTGGGTGATGGAACTGGTGGAGTCCCTCTCCACCACTGGTCTGGTGATACCTGCTTTGCCTCCTCCTGGACAGTCTGAAGGTGTCTGGTGTACATGATGATGGTATGTATGGTGATGGTAGATGAGGGGTATTGAATGTTTTTCTTTTAAGTTTAGGTGAATTTTGAGAATAAGGATTTATATGTTCAGTTTTTCTTGTGGTATTTATTTTGACAATGAGTGGACTAGGGGATGGACTTGTAGTTTCTAGCCCTTCACACAGGGGACAGATATGGGGCAGGTATACATGTCTCTTCTCCCACAGCTTGATGTCTGCTCCTGGCTGTGACTGTTTGGCGGTGCCTGTCCCTTGAGCCCTACGTCTCTCTACAGCAGAAAAAATCAATTCAGTGACATGCTCTGGGGTTTTTGCTGTGTCAATAAACAGAGACCAGGATAGGACCTTTCTCTTCATTTTTATACTATAGTTTGAAGTGTCAGTCTCACTCCATTAACCCCTTGCAGCCCTGTTTTGAGGAGGTTTCTGAGCAGGGTTGTAAATGCTTCAGAGGAGGCACTGAGGAGGGAAGCTGAATAATGGAAATGTTAACAGACCTTTCATTACACACCCGATACATCATTACTTAATTTCTTTACTTTTGTCTCCTGTTTTTATAGGTCTGTTTTTCCCCTAATCAATAACATTCATCCTACTCGGTGAACAGGCTTGATATTGTTTTTATGGTGTGAAAATTACTGTTGCTTTGACTATTACCTATTACCAGGTGACGCCGCTTGGCAGAAAACAATGAATCTTCCTATTATTTGGAAAATAAATGTGATTTATGGGAGCAGCAATCGATACTGGTCTGCACCTTGCTGTCAGAGTGCTTGCTTTCTTGAAATAAGGCTTTTACCTCTGGAGTGTGAAGGCTGTTTGTCTAGTCCTGTGGAGCAATTTATAATACCTATTTTTTTTAATCTCAGCTTTTATTAAGAATTTTTTTTTAGATGATGATGTTAAGGAAAACATCTGGTTTCTTTTTATGAGTTTGATGTCTGTGTGGAAAGCCGTTCGTAGGTGTGAAGTTAGACACTCTGGCAGGGAAGTTGTGGATGATGGGTGGAAGAGGAAGGGGAAAGCTAACTGTCAAGCACCTGCTATCACTTCACTCACTGGAGAGATGATGGTCAGAACTGAGGATTTATAATTAAAATCCCACAATATTGATAGCAAACAATGGTCAAATTTAACTGCAGGAAAGCAGAACCGCATCACCTGACAGCTGTGCAAGGCATTACCTAGAGATGTCTGGGGAGTCCTATGTGTTTGTTCTTTCTCTTTTGTAGCCACTTCTGCGCTGTCTACCAGTTGGCTTTGGCCATTGTGGGTCAACTCTGCTCCTACGCAGCGCAGGTGTGGGGCCTCTATTCCCCTAATGCCCATGCTGAAAATGTCTTGTGCTTCTGGAAGAACAAGTAAATTAAGAGCTTACCTATCTGGGGACACTTTTTGTGCTTCTCTTAGGTCAAAGGAACTAAAGGAGTTCCTGATCAGTTTGGATTTTATTTTATTTTTTATTAAAAATAGACATGGACTCCAAGTCCCCTCAACCCTCCAGAAACTACAATTCTGGTGTATTTGCACAGACAACGCATTTCGTCTCACTGAGTGCATATATCAGCACCACTGCAAGCGATTACAGTTGAAGCTAAACCCTGAACTCTTCTTTGTAATTGCATCTCCCATGCTGAGGAAGAGTAGGCACACCCCCAGGGCAGCAGAGCAGCGGATCACCTCAGCTGGGCACGAGGGCCCCACACCTTCAAGCATGGATGCTCTGGGAGAGCTGCAATGCCTCAGACCGCCAGATGTTGGAAAGCCACCCAAGGGATTCCAGTCTGGAGTGGAAATTTTCAGCTCTTAGGAATCAAGTGTAACCTCAGCAAATGATTCTGTCCCACAACGCACTGCATAAGGGAGCAGGTCTTTTACCAGTAACTTTGCAAAAGCAGTCCTGTGTCCAAAAAGGTACACCTGCATGTTTGCACATGTAACACTGAATCCACAACTATTAATCCTGCACAAAGGGCCAAAGACACACAGCCCAGATTATTTCCTTGTATAGAACTGAGCTGCTCAGAAAAAATAGATAACCAGGAGATTTTTATTAAGTAACTTCGGATGCAGGTGCATAAGATGGGAAGAGGCTGATCATTAATTTTGAAAAGCCAATTTTATTTCAGGTAAGTTTTATTTTGTAGATGGTTTACTGTCCCTTCCTGCTAGCCTTCCTGCTCGGCTGACTCCTGGTCCAGATGAAGTGAACACCTGAAAGTTGTTTGTTTTTCCATAGATGTAAATATGCATAAGCACATGCACATATGTACATATACCTTAAGCACTCTTCTGGATATTTTCAACCACTTTTCTTAGACCAAGGGGATGGATATTGTACCAGCAGCTAGGAAGCTGAAGCAAATTGGAATTGCTGTTTATCAGTCTTACAACAGTGGATTCGTCATTTTTCTGAATATCTTTCCACAGAGCTTTTATTTTTCAGGCCTCTGAGTTTATGTTCAGGTAGTGCCAAACACTGGGGTGAGCTAAGCCCGATTAGGGTCTCCTCAGTGGAACTTCATTGTTTTATGGTCAAGAGGAGAATATTATGAAAATCTGATCTGCTACATTATATGGGGATGCCTGCACTGAAGTTATGATCTCATGGCAAACCCAAGTGTATCTCATACAGTAACACCCAGGCACAGCTGGAATTAATTATCTCTTTTAGGCATCATCCCTTACAGAAGGTACTTCAGTTTACTCAGTTCCTCAGACAGCAGCTTTTTCCATGCAACTCCCTGTCTGGTTCCAGTGTCTTTACACAGGTAGGACCATCTTTGGCCAGGACTAAACATAGGGTTTGTGTTGAGCTAGCGACAAGGAATGGGTTTCAGTGGGTAAACCAGCATAAATACAGCTGCCAGTGTAGCTATAATTATACTTTGATAAATATAATTACACTGTTGTTAAAGGGACTTTAGTGTCATTTATTTCTTTGACTTGCAAGAGTTGGATAGAGAGCTGTCAAAGGGACTCTACAGTTTTGTTTCCTTATCTAAAATTAGAGCCCCTGGACACAGCTGTATTTCTGTACTTTGAAGATGAATTTAAACTAAATACCATACTTTTTATATCTGGCTCTCTCCTTTTGTCTGGGATTTTTGTCACATGGATGTCCTTATTGCAGGTGCAGCTTTTCCTGCTGTCCCACTTTGGAGAGGACATATTTCTGTGTGTTTATGTGGCTATTGGTGCAGGATTCAGCACTGTGTTTTTAGCACTGTATTTCTAGTGATCAGTACCTTTACTGCGATAATGACACATGAACCTGAAGAAGCGTTATACACTGATTATACCTACGCAGGAAGTCTGGGGTAAAATTCTGGACTTATTTCAGGTTTCACATATGTAACATAAATAAGCTATTGCTCTGTGCATCATTAGACTGATTCTCACTCTTACAGAATATTTGATTTTGATGAGGAAGCAGAGTAGCCAAGGAACAGAAGTGCCATATTGCTACCCCAGAATCTGGTCATAATTTGGTGACATTATCAGGATATGTTCTCTATAAAAGATCCTTAAAAGGTCCTCCTTTTAAAATTAAACCTTATGGAGCATGCAGTGTTTTTCTGAATAGAATTAATCATTCTTTAATTTAGCCCTGGCAGTGTTTGTGCTATTTGCACTAATATATACTGATATTCAGCAAATTAAATCATGATGCATCCTTCTAAATGCAGTGGTGAAGAAATCCCATCAACCCACATTATTTTAAAGCAGCTTTTGCCAACTAATTTGTGTTGCTTCAAACATGGAGCACTTTACTAGGATGAGCTAACTCCAATACTTACATAGTAAACCCCCAAATCCTGCTATCATTTATGAGCCTAGCAGGAGCTTTGCTTCACAAAGCTTAATGTACTCCTGTCAGGTTCCTGACTTCATAAATAAAGCAGTGATCTGCTTTCCCCCTAGGAAAAGGTGGTTGTGTTCCTTGCTCCTGACTCTTGTCAAATTGAAACCGTTACTAAAACAGCTTTTTGGCATCAGCCAAGAGCTTTCTACTTTGTAGGCTACCTTGTCCTCATTTTTGATACAGCTGAATTTCCTAGCACATTAGCCTAATTTATCAGCTTTGTGAAAAATCTCTTACGATTCCTTCTTTAGTGTCCTTCTGGTTTTCTGCAATTCCAGAGCATTTGGGGATGCAAAGCATATTAATCTGGAAGCACGATTTTTGCTGGAGGAATTGGCCCTTAGAGATATGAAGTTCAAAGTTGGAAATAAATATGCTGAAGTGAGGGTGTGCTGGATGCAGAAAGTGGTTTAAAGTATGATGCATGGCCACATTACAAGCATAACTGTGCTTGAGAAGCTGACTTTCATGGTTTAGAGAGCAGCCTGGGACTTAAGAGGATCTGCATTCAGTTCTTTATTCTCCTCCTGCCTTCTTGAGTCAATCTTAAAATGGTTACCAGCCAGCCTGTATCCCTGCTCTCTGTGTATAAAATGAGGTAATTTAATCCCTTTCTCTTGCACTCCTTTCAATCCATTTAGCCAATTAATTCTTCAGACTAAAATCATGCTGTTTCACAAGGCAATCACGCAGAGAAATAATGTGGAGCAATACAGCTTAAGCAGTCTTGTATCTTATAAAAGTGAAATTCAACCCTACAGAGTACACTCCTGTTGTAGTTTAAGCCCAGCTGTAACTCAGAACCATGCAGCCACTCTCTCACCTCCCCCTCCCCACTCCCAGAGGGATGGGGAGGAGAATCTAAAGAATGTAACTCCCATGGGTTGAGATAAGAACAGCCCAGTAACTAAGGTATAACACAAACCACTGCTGCTACCACTAGTAATAACAATGATAAGGGAAACAACAAGGGAAGAGAACATAACCACTCACCACCTGCTGACCAATACCCAGCCCAACCCAAGCAGTGATCTAGCCCTTCCAGCTAACTGCCCCCAGTTTACACCCTGGGCATGATGTGCTGTAGTATGGAATACCTCTTTGGCTAGTTTGGGTCAGGTGTCCTGTCTCTGCTTCCTCCCGGCTTCCCCTCCTCCCTGGCAGAGCATGAGGCTCAGATAGTCCTTGGTCAGACTAAACATTTGAGCAGCAACTGAAAACATCGGTATTATCAGCGCTGTTCCCAGGCTGAAGTCAAAAACACAGCACTGCACCAGCTACTGAAAAGGTAAAAAATGACTGCTACTGCTGAACCCAGGACAGCTCCTTACTACCAATACTGAGACAACACATTTCTCTCTCTCCCTGAAATCTAGACACACCAGAGATGAAGATGGGTGAGGTCTGCTAAGTACCCTGCTCCATCCTTCTGCAGGTGGTCCTTGTTGCATCCCTTCTCATTCTACCTACTTGTATTTGTAGTGCAGGTATTTGTACAACCACAGTCATATCTCTGGGAAAGCCCTCAGATAAGAGTGTTAATTTCACTTCCGTCTACAGCTATCTGCAAAATTGTAAATGTAATTTAAATAAAATGTAAAGTAAAATAAAATGCAATTAGTCTATCCCATGTTTGTCAAGAGAAAACAAAACTGAACAGCTTAAACGGTATTTGCAAGAATAATACATTCCTGCCCTTTGGCATAATTTAACCTATAACTCTTTATCCAGCTGTTCCTGTGCAATGATATCTACCACACTGGGATGTGACACAGAGCAGAACTATAGAAAGATACCTTCTTGATCTAGAGGAAAATTTCAGCACAGCTATCACAGGAAAAGTTATTAAACCCCGTCAGTTATTTAACTTCTGCATTTGAAACGTGCATGTTTTCAGGGCATGGGTTAATGCAGAAGAAATGTAACTACTTCTCATCTGTCTTTCCTTCAGCTCTGCTGCCAGCATGCTGGATGTGAGTCCCACTGGAGTGGAACAGACCCAGTAACTGTCCTCTGTGAGCGGTTTAAATACGTTTTCCTGCTTGTTAGAGAAACCTAATGTAACCCTAACTATCCAAGCCAACTAGTGGGGTAAAGAAATGCTGTAAGATTTCAAGAATCCAGAGCAAAAGGAGGAACATTTATAAAGGCACCCAGAACAGCTACCTTTAATGGAATTATACAGCTTAGCTAAATAAATAAGAAACTATTGCTTGTGGAAAAAAAACTCAGTGATTTCCCCTGAGGTAAAATCAGTAAAGCAAAAGAAAAAATAAAAAAGTCTGAAAAAAAAAATAAAAATCCCTAACCATAAACCCAAAGGGACTTGTCAGCTGTACGGCAGAAATTGGAGAGACCACTCAAGCAAGAAGAGGATTAGGCTATCTCCTATTAAACCATGCATGGACTGGATTTTTACAGCAACTTAAACAGAAAGTAGCGGCATTTTGAGGTGGTGGTTTGGGTTTTTTTTTCCCAGATGTGGCAAATTGGAAATAAAAATGCACACAATACAGTCCCTAAGGTAATGCCTTTCCAGCGGGACCAGTGCATCTGTCCTCCTAGGTCTATCCACTTTAACAATTATAAAACTGCTTTGCACAGTGACCCCAAAGGCAGTGTGAAACATTTATACCTTTGGATAAATCCATGAAGAACTATGTTGCATGGTGCTGGACATGAGAATGAGCTGGCCTGGCTGTCAGAAGGAAAGCACATAGTTGGTGACAAAGGGTCCTGGATGCTGACTGATGCAGGATTGCTGGAAGCAGCTACGCCACCACAGATCCTGCCTCCTAACCCCCTCTGACCTGGGCTCCTGATCCCAGACACATCAGCGCTCAACTATTTTGAATCTGCTCAGGCTTCCAAAAATACCAGACATGCCCTGAGCATACTCACATTAGCACAGCCTCTGCTGTGAGAACGTGGTACAAGCTTGTTTGCTCTGCACCAGGAGCACTATGCTTGCCTGCTTGCTGCCTCCTTGCCACTGCAAGACTATGTGATGGTATTTACCAGTAGCAGAAATTGGGCAAATTATCTCTGGAGTGTGAATATATGATTCCTTGTTAAAAGTCAATTTTTTTCCTCTAGGCTTAGTCCAGCTCCATCCCTCTCTTCTTCATTCCTGCAGCTTCTCCTGTTGGCCTGGTGGCCACTTCCAGGCTGCACAGAGAAGCTCACTTCCATTTGGCGCATCTCTTGCTTTTCTTACTATATGGCTTCTGCAGTATTTTATAGTAAACTATGCTGGGTGACATAACTGGGCATCTTCACTTGCCCATCCTCAGACTGCTGATGCACTCTGTGTTCAGTGACTGGTCTTTCGCTGTAACACCGTGATACCGACTACTACCATCTGCTTTGTTAGGGTCTTAAAAGTTTTCTGCTAAAGAGAGAACAGATACGGTTTTAATTTGGAGTCTACTTCTGAACTTTCAGCTTGCTTATCTGAAAATTATTAATTCCAGGACAGGCACAATTCTTTCTTTTTCAACTTCAGATTCTGGTGCTGTTGAGGTGATGTATTTCTGTCTGCCTAGCTTTTAGTTTTAAAGCCTTTACCGCCGTATAACTCTCTTCATTCTTGTTCTATTTTTTTCTTAGTTTCCTTGCCACTCTGCTGCCAGCTGGTGAAAAACTGTTATCTCCTTCCTACAGGCATTGCACAAAGAGATAGAAAAAGCAATTCCAGTGCCAAAACTCAAAGTCTACCTGCCCATCCTTCAGCTACCACCCTATCTTGGCTAAATCTGACAGTATCTTAAACCTGGAGCCTCCTCAGGTTCTCCTAGGAGATTTCGTTACACATCTCTATATGTTCTGCATTCACAGACATACAACCGCCAAGTCCATTCAGCAATCTGTGTTCCTGCTGGTAGTCGTCAGTGAGGTGCTCTGTGCCCATTTTCATTTTCAGAGCCTACCCTGAAAAGGGCCAAGTGCCTAAAGATGGTCTCAATTTATGCTCAGCAGAAGAAACCTTCTGCTAGAATTAAGTAGTTGTAGGTTCATGTCCCTCAGCTACCTGAAGGCTTCACAGCATTATCTTCTGCCCACAAGGCTCTTCTCTTGGCAGGAAAATAACTGGGCATCTTTAAAACACCTATTCAAGGACTTCATACAGTGTGAGAAAGTGTCAGCACAAGAATATACCCAGTGCCAGACCTGGTGAGCAAGACTCCTACAGCCCATGAGCATTGTGAGGACCATGCAATGGGCCCCATAGGTCTGCAGCAGTAACCTTGCTTTCAAGATGTCACATTTTGTAAAAAATAGTAGACTTGACCTTAACATCTACCTTCAGTAGAGTCCTTTCCATAGGAGACCTTCATATGGAACTGGTTGTTCTTAGCCTTTTCCCCTACAATACTTTGAGAGGACAGTTCTCTTGATGCCGTTCCCAAAGTTGTGTGACTTGAAACATAGGTATTAGAGGGCGCAAGTTTGGCTTTTAAATCTAATTCTAACTCACTTGCCCAAGTTAAAGCACATAATTTATTCTAAGCTGAAATATCAATCCAGATGAATTTACATCACCCCTTTCTAACCTTAAGACTTTTAAATACAATTGCCTTAGCATATGAGTATTACATTATCAGATAGTGTTCAAGGATGCTGTTTATCTACATATAGCTGATTCAAGGCTAGCTGTAGTAAAGAATTAATTGCTCAGTATGTGTTTAAAATGGATTCCATATCTTTATAAGTTTATACATTTAGCTTCAGTCATTTTTTTTATGACTGGCACTAATGATAAGCTTTCAAAATAAACATATGTGTATTGTTCTATATTGTTAGTAAAGTGGCCATAATTCCTGCTCTGCCTAGTTTTCCTGTTTTAATAATTCTTCTAACTGGGATTTTGTAGACCAGTACTGCCTTCCTTGAATTATTTTAGATGAATAACTCGGGTGCCGGGGAAATATTTTACTGGTGCCTCCTTCACCCCCCGCAAAATCCATTCATATTTTAGAAACTTAAACGCCAGAAATTTGCCAGTTCCCAACTGTCATTTGCTCCTTATAGCCCGGTTTTGGAGCATTGCCAGAAGCTCTCATCAGTGTGCTCATGATGTATACATGATTCTTTCAGCATAACGTATGGCTGCAGACAAGAAATAGGCACATGAAAATAACGGCTGCTGATTTCGCTATCAGTGTGCTCTTTGACCTTGACCCCTTGATGGAAACTACTGTATTATTAATTCAAGTCTCATGTTGTCTCTTCTTTTTACTTGTAATACATGTTCTGTGTAGGCTTTATTACTAAGTACACGTTACAGATTTCACAAACTGAGAATAAAATCACAGTGTTAGCATGACACCCCCAAATACCAATCTGTCTGCTAGGTTTCTCTTGGCAGCTAGTTACTCTTTGCATAGTCTCAGCACCTTCTTACTGACCCAGCACAGGAGCAGCACTAATATTAGAAAGCGCTAAACTCTCTGTTAGTGTGGAATAATTTTATTTAAAACCACTAGTCTGTATCCCAATTGAATTTATTTGCCAAAACATGAGCCCTTGGTGTAGCACAGATGCCATTTTTTTGTGTGTGTGTGAAAGCATACATTCTTGCTTAGAAAGATTTATCTAATATTAATGACAGAGCTGCATTTAGATGGCATGAATCAGTACGTGCCATAAACTGCTTGAACAGTCATTAAACCTGATGAATTAAATAACCCTCCTGGGCTGGAGAAAGATGCTGCTGTTATAGTTTATGATATATCATATATCACATCTGTTCTACCCATGTTATTTTATGCATAAAAAGGATAACACAGCAGGAGTAAGTCCTGCTTATTTTGGAAGAAACAGATGCTCTGCAAGCAAGGCAGTGCAAAAAGCCTGGAAATTGAGAAATCTGCTGGAAATCTCTCAGATAGGCATAGGAAGTGCTGGAAGACCTTTCCAAATGGAGAAAAAGTCTGAAGAATATTATTATGGAGCAGTTATACTGTGGGTTGGTTTTGTTGTGGGTTTTTTGGTTTTTTTTTTTCAGTAAAACAACTTGTATTCTGTTTTGAATTCCTTTTGTTTTGAGTATTCTCCCTTTGGAATTGTTGCCATGCGGGCTGCTTATCCACTGCTTGGGTCTCTTCGATTAGGGTCTGGTACTTGATGATACTGATACACTTCTCTCCTGTTCTGAGGGAGCACTGGACTGGGGCCCAGATCTACATTTCAGTGGCTCTCTGAATGGTTTAAGGCTTGGGCAAAGGTAAATCCTCCTAAAATTGCAGGCCAAACATTTCTCGCTCTGTGTTATCTACATGCGCTCATTTTATTTATTATTAACTGGTAGCACAATTCCTCCAGTTCTCAGGTTTACACTTTTGGTCAGTCATGTATGTGTTGGCTGGCTGAGAGCAGCTCCAATCAGCCGGAGCCAGTTCCCAATGGAGTCAATGGGTTCTGAGCCAGGCCAGCTGCCCTTGGCTGTGAACTGTAAAATAAATATTTCTCTTAAACATGGAGCATCTTGAGTATTCCAAGAATGTCTCAAAAGCCAATCAAGTCTATGCCAGCTCTTCTTCATATGCAATGGGGAAAAATCCTTTCAGAACTGAGGCATGGGAAGTATGTAGTGCTGAGATGTGTCATTGTCTAAACTCTGGGCAGGGTGGGATGTTAGGGAAGGTTTCCAGGGAACCAGAAAAACTTTCACAAACTTACTGGCTGACATCCATGGCAAATGTCACTCCAGATATGGCAGGGAATTAAGCAGCTCTGTAGCAAAGTAAAACCACATTGAAAAATAAAGATCATAACACTTATATTTTATTATTAAAAGCTAAATATTCAAGCACTGTAGAAGTCAGTGAGACTGGGGAAGATACTATCCCTGGTACTATTTAAATGAATAATTTTCTGTGATTCTGGCTAAAAACAAGTGGTTAGATGCATTTAAGTATGTGTATTGTTTCTCGCTTCAGGAGGAACTAATCTTTTAAGTTACTTACAATGTGCTTTATAACTAAACTGTGGATAAGATTTCTCTCACCTGTCCAGTAACACGTCATGCTGTGATGAGAGCAGAGTGTCTATTTTAAATCCAATATATAGCTACACAAATTAAAAAGCTACTTTGCAAAGAAGTTCACCGAAGACTACAAAAATCCTCACTCAGGCCGCATAAAATTATAAAAGTAAACAAATACTCAATACCTTTGACAGTCACAGCTCTGCTGACCTAGAGCCAAATACTGAAATATGAAATAGGTACTGCTCTATGCAAGACATTGTCCTTTACTGATTCTCCTCTTACATGTCCATTTGCCCCTTTCTCAGCTCTCTTTCTGTCTGGGGCATCATTGGACTACCTTGATCCCCAGGTCCAGTACTTTTTCAGTGTTGACAACTCTCTGAATTACTGGATTCCTTGGGGTGCAGGCACCCACAGGCAGCTGCCTCAATGGATCCTGCTGTCTAAGTACCGACTGCAGACAGTGGAGCTCTAGTCAATGCAATCCATTGGCCCTCAAAAGTATTTGAGCTCACTGTAAAGTACTGGACTACCTTTGGCCATCTGACTTGCCCTCTAGGCTCTGCTGGTGAGACTGACATTGACTGTAATGTCACCCTACACACCAGCCACCCTGGCAGAAACCTTAACTTCCATGTCCTAAGCAGGAGCTGAATCATATGTTTCCTTTTCAGACTAAGATCCTGGCACATCTTTGTGAGTACCCCAGTTGCTTTTGGTTCAGTTTTTAATCTTTCCTTTCAATATTTCCTCCTTTCTACATCCTCTCCTAATCATAGCAGGTGATAACACTGTTCTGTCTGTCACTCAGGCTCTTAACCTGGCCAGCATATTAGCTGGGATTTAACTGAGCTGCGATTACTGAAATATCAGTGGTTCTTGATTTCTGACTTCTCTAACAGCTACTCCTTCCCAGCAATATACACAAGAAAATCCCTTGTCCAGACACCCAATGTTTCACACCTAAATCCTTTCAGGTTCCTTTCCATTGCCCCTAAGAAATTCAATCCTACCCTGCTCCTGCCCACCGGCTATCAAAAGTCATTGTGGTGACCTCATAGCAGCCTTCCAGTATCTGAAGGGGGCCTATAAGGATGATGGAGAGGGACTCTTCATTAGGGACTGTAGTGATAGGACAAGGGGTAATGGGTTCAAACTTAAACAAGGGAAGTTTAGATTGGATATAAG
>WYDI02037665.1:0-36077 GCA_009867235.2 Psittacus erithacus | reverse complement strand
TTCTCTTCCCTTGTTATTTCCCTTATCATTATTATTATTGGTGGTAGCAGTAATGGTTTTGTGTTATACCTTAGTTAGTGGACTGTTCTTATCTCAACCCGTGGGAGCTACATTCTTTCCATTCTCCTCCCCATCCCGCTGGGATTGGGGGAAGAAGTGGGGGAAGTGAGCAAACAGTTGCATGATACTGAGTTACCAGCTGGGCTTAAACCACGACACATAGTAAGACCTGTGGCTTCATACCCTAAAATGTTCATTTCAAATGATGTCTTCAGAGTATAACCTTGGATGTATGGGAAAAAAACCCCAAACATTCAGCCCCTATTGCTTGCAGAAATGGTATTTCATTCAAAAGCACTCACTGAAATCTCTAGTATTGTTGCTTGGAGAAAGTACAAGGACAGCGTCCTACCTGAAAAGTCATATTTACTACAATGTTTTCCTCCTTAATTCTTAAACTGATATGTTCAGTAGCATAGGTTTAAAGGGAGAGATAGTTATCTTAAGGTTGATGCAAGGGAAAATGCCCATAAAAAAGTAAGAAATATGGCTTTGAACTTTCAGGCTCAGAAAAGGAGATTCAAATGCTAACCTTTCCATCAGGCTGCAATTTTTATTTCCTCATGATTTTAAAAGAAACTATAAATACTTCATTCTTTGCATACACACAAATGATGGAATCTCCACTTCAAATCCTGTAGCTGGAAGAGATTTCTAGTACTGAATGTCTCCCACTGAGGAGACCTAGGAAATGTTCAGTTTAAGCAAAGTACTTAAGGCTTTGTTTATGTCAGCTGTTGAGAGTTATCATCGAATCATAGAAGGGTTAGGGTTGGAAAGGACCATAAGATCATCTAGTTCCAATGCCCCTTGGCAGGGACACCTCACACTAGATCATGTCACCAAGACTCTGTCCAGCCTGACCTTGAACACTGCCAGGGATGGAACATTCACCAACTTTTTGGGCAGCTTGCTCCAGTGCCTCGCCACCATCACAGAAAAAAATTCTTCCTTACGTCTAACTTGAACTTCCTGTTTCAGTCTGAACCTATTACCTCTTGTCTTTTCGCTACAGTTCCTGATGAAGAGTCCCTCCACAGCATCCTTATAGGCTGCCTTCAGAACTGGAAGGTTGCTATGAGGTCTCCATGCAGCCTTCTCTTCTCTGGGCTGAACAGCCCCAACTTCTCAGCCTATCTTCATATGGGAGGTGCTCCAGTCCCCTAACCATCCTCATGGCCCTCCTCTGGACTTGTCCCAATCGTTCCATGTCCTTTTTATGTTGAGGACACTAGAACTGCATACAATACTCCAAGTAAGGTCTCATGAGAACAGAATAGAGGGGCAGGACCACCTCCTCCTTCGACCTGCTGGTCATTCTTCTTTATGCAGCTCATGATATGGTTGGTTTCTGGGCCCAAGCACACACTGTTGGCTAATGTTAAGTTTCTCATCAACCAGCACCCCAAGTCCTTCTCCACAGGGCTGCTCTGAATCTCTTCTCTGTCCAACCTGTACCTGGTAGGATTATTTAAAACCCCAAATCTACACAGCATTGATTATGAAATTAATACAATAGGAGTGTTGCTGTGCTTAAGTTAAGCATGCGTGTAAGCACTTTGACAGATTGGGTTCTAATCAAGAAGACAGTGAAAAGCACCATCTGTTCCATGACATTTCACGAGACAGTGAAAGAATTCCGCTGAAGTCTAATAGACAGTGAAGTCTAATCTTCAGTGCAGATGAAAAAGAAATCTGTCCAGGGCAACAAGCTATCACAAAATTAATTTACCAACAGAAACAAGCAAGTTCTGTGCAGTCACAGCCTCTTCAGCTTTCTCACATTAATTTTGTAAATTATAAGATAAATAAGTTGTAATGCATCCCTGCTGTAGGCACAAAGCTCAGTGAGGATGAGAAAGAAGAGCAATTCTTTTTTCCCATTCTGTGTTAAAAGTGGTGAAGGAAATCACATATCTTATTTTATGACTAATTTACAAAAGCCAGTTCCAATCATTATTGCTTCGTCTATAGTGAGAATGACATTACTGTAAGTTGCTGCTTTTTCTGATTAATCAGCTTTGTTTCTGAGAATCATCCATCCCACATTCAGTCAGGTCTTCCAAGGGATGAAATCTACCTCACTAATTAAATGTCTGAGAGTAGGAAGTACTTAAGTATACATCCATATTTTGCCAGGCATTGTTATGGAGTAAAGTTGCTAAATAAATAAAATACCAGATTGAAATAATTATATCAAAACCACCAGTGCTCAAAACTGAAAAACAAATAAGAGATCTGTTCACACTGTCATCATGCACTAAAACAAGAAAGAAAGCAAACAATAAATATTGTTTAGCAGTCAGATGAAAAATACAAGTTGATAAAGACTGATGGACAAGTTCAGGTTCAGAATCTTCCTTTGTAGGTTAGCCTCTGGCCCAAACACTTCCTGTTTTTCACAAAAGTGAAAAGTTTTGCAGCCACAGAGGCAGAAACATGCCAGTTGGAACTTGGCAGAAAGTTAATTCCTGTGACTCACTGTGTCTGGCACTGGATATCAAATGTAGAGTGAAAAAAAAAAAACAACCCACAAAAAATCCCAAAACCAAAAGTAAAGAGATCATCATAATGTATCACAAATGCAGTGAAATATGCACTGAAATGTACAGATCTTTACTGACATTCCTTACTTTAAAACACTGAATGCCATGCTATCAGATAGGGTAATTTTTCTTTTTCTATATATGCACAGTCATCAGTGACATAGCTGTATTTAACAGATAAGCTAGCATCGAGATCCAGAGTTAATGACATTAATAAGATGAACGAAGGAATTTTTGCCTTTCAGTGGCTGCTTCTGACACTCTTCTTGCTTAGGCAAATACCAGCGAGCCTTTTTCTTCTTCCATTCATAACATGAAGGTTCTCTTTATGACTGTGACTTCAGTGGTTACACGCTGGGATACCCTTCTTAGCTGAAATCAGTGATGGTAGGATTTACAACACAAAGTGACTTGTTCTTAGTTTTAAACAAAGGATGAGATTTTGAAATGCAGAATGTCGCATGCCATGAAAGCAAGACTCAACCTTTTCTTACCCTTCTCCAAAATATAAGGTTTCTCTGCTGAACCCCAGCAGAGGATCCCCTCAAACCATTAATATTGCACTTGCTTCATTACATTTATCCACCTAATGAGCAATGTTAATCGAGAAGTTGAACAGCTGATACAAAAATAGTCCATATAGAATCTTCATTTGCCAGTATACGGGTGATCCTTCACAAATTACATATTGGTAGCTAGGTCATCCAAAAATAGGCAAAAAGAAGGAAAATGATAATGGATAAAATGTCTTTGCAGGATGTTGTACTTCACCTGCAATTCTCACAGCAGATCTTTAGCAGGTTTAAGCTAGCAAAACACGTAAATTTAGTGGAGTTCTGTCCCTATTGGATCTTATTACAGATTTGCTACACATGACTGGTGGAAAAAATGTCAGGATAAGACCACTTAAAGCTAATTATTTTGCAGCAGCCCTGATTTAATGGCTCCCAGATTCCCACATTTTTCAATTTCTGCTGCTGAGACTGGATTTCAGAAGCTTGGAGAGGGGGAGTTCACACTCAGAAGAGTTTTGGCTGGTGTACCAGCCCTCCAAAGACAATTTATATAGCAGCAAATGAGATATTGTCTTAAACTGTGCAGAGGGCTTGGCTCAGCACAAGATGGGCTCTCTTGAACTGAACTGTGCACTCCTGAACAACAACCTGCTGTCCCTGTCTTGTTCGCTTCAGCAAAAGAGGTCGAAGAGTTTGTCCATCATTGCTTAGAGAATTGCTTAGAGAACTTATAGCAAGCTAGACTTGCTAACAAGCTAAATGTCAAGCATATTTGAACAGCGTCCAACTCAGCAGACACCTGTCAGTGATAAATGTGTGACTAAGTTATACAAAAATGAAAATAAAAAGTTTTTTTAGAATATCAACTATTTGCTAACTTGTCCAGCATCATTATATCCCACCAGAAATAACCCTCAGCTGTTTGAGAAATGTTGCACAGTATATGTAGCCCAATGAAAGATATTTAAAAATATGTTAATAATTTTTTTCCCCATTAGGCTATGTCTAAACCAATAGAGAAGGGGAGAAATTTGGCTTCCACCCTTTGATATATCTGGTTTTCCAGATCACAAACATAATGTAAACTCTTCTAAGATTTTAGCAAATATTGCACTTTCACATGTTTAGGTTTTGAAAAGTTTAATCTCGCCATTTAATTTTGTAAAGTTCTGTGTTTTCCCTGTGTTAGTTTACCTCTCTGACTCAAATACCTTAAACATATCATCCCAGAATAACCACACAATCTATACTATAATGGCACTTACTATTACTGGCTAAAGCAGTGGCTATTTAGTGACAATTTTATACTCATAAAAAAATTAGTTGCTTATATGCATACGTTTTTTTGCTACAGCTTCCTAAAAGTAGCAATATTCTTACATAAATTTAGTAGCCTCAAGCAGCATATTAGCATATTATTATTTAACAACTGAATGTCTGTTAATAGTTGGAAATTATTCTCTATAAGAATTCAGCATTCTAAAGTTTTGTGGATAAATCAAAGCTTTCATATGTGACATTGGGAATAAAATGTCTTCGTCTATTATGAAACGCCAGGTAGAAAATCAAAATAATGAAGTGTTAGTATCTTTAAAATCATGTTAGTGCTAAAGCTGACATATCTAATAAATGTATTTTATCATCAGTCAAATATGAAAAAATGCAGGGATTTTACTACATTCACTCCCATGTAAAGAGGATACAAAATCAGTTATGTTAGTGATGTGCTAGTTATGATTAGAATTTTAAACATAAGACATTTTTCCCATTAATTGTGGTTGTTAGGATGGAAAAGCACTTTATATAAAAGGTGCATGAACAGTCTTTCACTCAGGATAGAACTTCTATGTGCTGGCAATATATCTCCCACAGAAAGGATGGAAAACAGATGGAAATGCCATCACATGCTACTCTGCACTAAGTTATGGCAGAGGTCAATACTCTGACACCCTTCATGTATGACATTCATACAGTCTTTAGAAATGTACAGACCCATACCTTTCCCTTGAATTTCCATTAGAAGAGATCATTGCAGGTTACAGACTCTTAGCAGTACACTGTGTTGTCCTTCTCCCCCTCAAAATCCCTACAGATAGCTTTGTCCTATTTAACAAGGTGTCAAAGGCACCTCAAGGTAGGGAGGACTGCATATGATCTTCACACAGAGCATACACTGAGCATTAAAGGATGGCAGGAGTGAAAGAGCTGACAGCATAGTTTTTAATATTCTGGAAATACATGAAGTACAGCTTGCTTTGTAGTTGTACTTTTAGTCTGCCTCGGGCTGTTTATGATAATATTCACAAATCCTTCATGCCTTACTAATTATGTCATGAATCATTATCTGTCCACAGCTTACACTTAGCATACACTATTCATTATTTACTATGCATCTCTAGATTAAACTGTTATAATCATCTAGTCCTGGGATACAAACGGTACCACACACAGTATCAGATCTGCAGTTAACAATTCCAGACAGCATATGTTTGAAATGAGGATTTTAAGGACAACCTATAAGGTTGAAATGCAGTGTATACTTCATAGTGCTAAGTAGATGTATATTAAGTAGATCCAAAATAGTTTATGAATTACTTTTCATATCTAATATCTTCAAAATTGTTATTTTTAAGATCATGAATGCTACTATGCACAGTTCATACTAGTATCTTAAAAAGCAAGTTAGATCTAAGTAGTTACACTGGTTTGTTGAGAAAAGGAGTTTCTTTTTAATGCCACCAAGTGCATCAGCTCCCAGAATGACACAAGAAGTCCTGAGAAATACTGCTGTAAATGAGAAATTGGATGGAACTGGGCACTGGTGTGTGTTTGAATCACAGCTGGAGGAAAGAGACAGATGACAGACAATATCTGTCTCCACCAGAAGGGCTGACATTGGTTTTCAGTTCCAGCAAACACTCACTGAGCTGATGGCTATATGACCTTCCTCCCAGTGGCAATATGGGGACTTCTTTTCTTGAGGTTGGACAAAGAAAGCTCTCTCAGCCTTTCCTCATATAGCAGACTTCCCAGCCCTTCAGTCACCTTTATGGCTCTTCTCTGGACCTGCTCCAGCCTTTCTGCACAGGGTTTTTTTCTAGACTGAATTTCCAAATCTGATTGAGTAGGACAACGTAAGGTATACGACAAATTAATAAATAGGCATGTCTAAAATTACACAAGAAATATACATAGAGGTGCATTTTCAAGCGATATAATTAGAAATCACCGTGATTAGCTGTCAGAAGTGATACATATATGCATGTGGGGGTATGCTTTGCTTGTCTGAAGGGATATAAAAGCGCTGTTTCACAAAATTATTAAATATTGCAGCAGCTTTTTTGTATCGATTTTGTCACTTTTACCCACACCTGAGAGTGTGTCACTCCATCACTTGGTCTCGATGTGGCTTAACGCAGAACACTGAGACACTTTCCAACTGTAGATGCACACATTAGCCTCCCCAGATTTCATGGTGGGGATCTGCGTATCCACCAGCTCAAAGCAGGAAACCTCTGCAGAAGCAAAAAATTCACTGGGTACACCCACTGCTTTGGGTAATGTGGAAACTGGAAGGCATTATATCTGGCATCTTTTAAATATGCAATTTTCAGGATATTTACGAAAACATATGGCACAGTGAAGTTGCATGAAGAAGAAAAGAGAAAAAGGCACAACATGTAACAGGTTCAGATTGAATTCAGTTCATGCTTAAGTTGTTAACTTCTATGAAAATAACTTTAGGACTGATTTTACTGTAGATTTTAACAATGTCACAATAAGCAAACTGAAAATCAACTTTCTACTGGGAAAGGAACAGACAACTCTATTGTTGATATTACGACTGTAATATCACAAAAATAATCTCTGTGGAGTTTCTTGCTTTTTAGAAATATGTGTGCTAAATAGTATGAAAAAAAATACTTCTGCAAGTATATCTCCATGAACTGTTAAGGTTTATGGATATAGGCTTAAACCTACAGGTTTACTTAGCACCCGAGATGACTAGATGGTAACGGAAAATTGAAGAACTAACGTAAAAAGTTCTTTTAAATGAGTTCTTGTAGACACAGAACTGGGCTGAAGATTGTATAATCAGAATTATCTTGAATCATATTATTAAAGGGCTGCAGGGATTAGAAATGCACCATACTAAAGTCAAGTTCAACAGACATATCTAAATATAATACTCAAAGAAGTACTCACACCTGGAAAAATTTGTGAAACACTTAAGGGATTTTGAGATACCTCTCAAATCTCTCAAGTTCATAAATATTTCTGGGGGATTTTTATTTGTGCCTTAAACTAACTTTAGTTTCTAAGGATTTGGACTTATTGGCCAGGTTTTGGAAGGGTAGAAGAGTGTCTGGCTCATTGTGCAAAATGGAAACATCTGGAAAAAAGCCCACCAGTTGCCAGATTTAAAGCATCTTTGTACTGAGAAAGAATCAATATATAAGCTTAATATTATAACAAATACTTGTGTGTTTCCTACTAGCACTTAAAATTTATGATATGCTCGCAAGAGAATATACTGAGAGTTATATAGACTAGACAATCCTGAGATACATATAGCACTGCACAGAATCTTAAATACTGCAATAACTCCCTAAAACTGTCAAAAATTGCCCTTCCTATTTTCTTCAGAGATCTTCTGGTTTGTAATGTTCAATTACCGCACTTTAAAGACTTCTGATTTTAGTCTTAACCCTTCTGTGAAATCTTTTTGGTTATCTCTACCATATTTTTTGTAGCATTATTTTTTCCTACTCTTCACTTCATACTGCAATGTATTACATTTCTTCTTTTTATATGATAATAATAATTCTCTACTTCCTGAGGGTATTTTGTGACTAAATCCATTAATATGTATGAGAGGCTCAAACTATGGTGATAAGCACTACTAAGACTGTATATATGGGAGCGTGTATATATCTCTACAGAAACACACATCCATACAGATATATTTAAATCAATGCATTTATTGCTAACTGGTATATATAACTATGACATGAGTATATAAATACATCGCATTTTCTCTGCCTTGCTTTCTCCCACTGCTTGATCAAGGAGATACATCTGCTATTCCATGAGACCTACTGTGTTGTCATGGTTTAAACCCAGCCAGCAACCAAGTACCACAGAGTCACTCGCTCACTCTCCTCTCTTTCCAGCCCATGGTGGGAAACCAGGACATGTGTTCATTACTGTTATTAATAGGCTGCACTGCTGAAGGCTGTGTCTGTGCAGAAATGTAGGAGCACTCTGTAGTATTCCTGAGACATTCCCACTGGCACCAGGGCCAGAGCTTAACATAGTTCTTCTCCAGCCTGACCATCAGCTTACCCTGGTATTTGGTTTTTTTTCACATATCCACAAAGGTATGAGGTGCCAGTGCATGTCTAGGGTTTGTTTCAGTATGGAAAGGACTGGACTGCTTACTAAACCAAGAATTAGGGGCTCCCAAGCCCAGAAATTTTTATATAGCTTATATGTCTCAGATGAATTTGGACCTTGTTTCCCTAAGCACATACAAATACTGAAGCCATCAAGCATTCACAGTAAGCACAAAATGTGAAACATCTGAATTTATAGTTATTCTTTCATAAACCTAAAAATGATTTTGACAGTAAAATTCCTTAGATGTTTCTTAAATTTACTTATTTACTGTACGTGACTTCCTACTATTTAGGCTTTCAGGTATGGTCCAGGATATAGTGGGCATCCAGGGCATGTTTGAACTGACACATATGCCTGTGTCCACCAAGGTCTGTACCTGCCTGAAGTTCAGATGCCTGAGGTTGGTTGTCACATCTGCCCTAAGCCAACACCACTTACTGTCCAAGCCAGAAGATCTTGGAGTTCAGACCAGTGTCAACCTCTCATCATGTGGGCATTTGAGGCTCACTTAAATACTGATTTCCAGCCCTGAACTACTGAAATTTCGAGCAAGTTGAGGAGGGAAGCACCTATGGGCATTTAGGTCCTGCTGGGTTTGTAAAACAGATATTTTCAGCTCACCATGGCATCAGATCTGTAATTCCTCACACAGACTGATGGACATAAAAAACATATTTGCAGATCTCTATTAATATCAGACATAGGTCTGTGTTTTTCCCTGCAGTAACAGATCTTAAGGAGACTAAATTACAACTTAGGTAACTAAAACAAACTTATTCTTTGTAGCTATACCCACACACCTCACCTGTGTTTTCTCCATGTAATTTATTATAGATGTAAATTTAGAATTTTGACACTTTAGAACCTTCATAGGGAATAATTGCAATGCTACAGTGCACATATTAATCCTAGTTTTATAGTACTATAATTTATGATGATGGTTGAAAAGAACAGTCTGCATGGTAACGTTACCAAGAATATTTTAATTACACACTAGAAATGTACCATTTGATTTCAGTCACCTAAAAGTAACGCGCTCAGAAATGCTTTGCAAGGTAAGGCTATCTTTGCCAATTATATTTTTAACTATATGGTTATAAAATGAGAGCAGTTTATCTAGCAACTTGCTTAAACTTATTATGCATAAATTGAAGTTAGTGCATTTGCTGTTAAATGCAATGAAAACTTTGAATGTGAGATTTTAAAACTAAACACTGTATTATCATAAGAAGTAGCCTATTTATTAATAATTCAAGAGGCCAGATGAACCACATTGGTTTTTGTGACTCACCCAAGGATCCAGAGTCTAATCTAAATTCCCACCCAAGCAAGAAGTGAGTCACTTGGCACATTTAATGATGCTCTGCACCTCTTGAAGTTTTGCAATGACCTGTATGAATGAACAAAGAGCAGAGGAGCTACAGAGAGAGCTGCAGAGATATCTATATACATCCTAGATAAAGATTTTCATGGCAGCGTATATGAAATTCTATTTGGTTTTTGTGCAAGGTTTTGGTAGGGGGATACTGCATGGGCGGCTTCTGTGAGAAGCTTCTAGAAGCTTTCCCTATGTCTGACAGAGCCAATGTATCCAGCTCCAAGACAGACCTGTCGCTAGGTAAGGCTGAGCCATTCATTGATGGTGGCAGCACCTCTGGGACAGTGTACGTCAGAAGAGTTAAAAAACCTGCACAAGAGCAATTGCAGGAGAGAGAAGTGAGGATATGTGAGAAATAGCCCCCAGAGCAGTGCAGGAGGGACGAGGTGTTCCAAGTGCCAGAGCAGAGGTTTCCCTGGAGCACATGGTGCAGGCAGGTTGTGCCTATGCAGTCCATGATGGTCCACAGTGGAGCAAATCCCACCTACATCCCAGGGAGGACGCCATGCTACAGAAGAGGTATGTCTGTGACCCTGTGGGAAGCCTGGGGTGGAGCAGGCTGCTGGCAGGACCTGTGGCTGCATGGAGAGAGGAATCCACGCTGGAGCAGATTTGCTGCTGGACTTGTGACCTGGCAGGAAACCCACATTGTCTGCTCCTGAAGGACTGCACCTGATGGAAGGGACCCACATTGGAGCAAGTCATGAAGAACTGCAGCCTATGGGAAGTACTCATGTTGGAGAAGTTTCCAGAGAATACATACTTTGACAGCATAAAAATATATTTCCTATATTTTCTTACTACTTTTTCAGTTGCTGACTCATTAGCTGTTGAAAATACCTCACTCTATTACATTTCTTGTGGGTGAACCAGATATCCATATCTCTAGCTAATGTAAAAGTAGAAATGACACATTTTGAGCAGAAAGCCTGCTCCTGAGTAAGCAGTATTTGTCTCCTGAAAAAAATCTGGAGCTTTGATGATTTTTTTCTTTTTGAGATCCCTTGAGATAATTATTTGTGCTTCTAGACACTTTATGTGGCAAAACTCTGCTTAAGCTCTAACGTAGTCTTTTCACAGACATCCTACCGTGTGTCATTTAAAAGGAGAAGATGCTTCACAAACATTATATTCTTTGAAAAATATATTCAGAATGCAGCAAAATATTGACAGTAGCTGTAAGATAAAGACACTGTATTTCATATAACTAAGTTCTCCAAAGTAAATAATTTAGGCTATTGTGATCATTAACAACTTAGTCACATGGCTAAAGATCAAAGTCTCTTCCAAGCAGTGTCACCAAACAGTGATGGTCACTGTCATTGAACAAAATACACCTGAAGCCACCATTGCCCACTGAAATGACTTGGCACAGAGATCTCAAAGGAGGTTTGGGTAAATAAAACACTAGAAAAATGAGCTATTGTTCCAGAACACCTGGCTGGATCACTGAGCATGATCTCACGATCTCACCAGCTGCTGCTGGTTAGCAGCAGCTAACCAGCTCACATATATTATTTCCCGATTTATCAAGATGCAACTTAAAGCTAGTTAGGTTTTTTAACTCTTTTGTCTATATGAGGGATCCTGAAATGTAGGATCACATTTGAGGGTTTTGCACATTGGGGTCAGATAGAGTTCACAGGTTTTATTTTGTTCCTAATAATGCTTCATTCCATAGGAAAAAAGTGCCTTGTTAGTCTCTAAGTTACAAGAACTATATAGGCATTTTACTTTGTATTACTAAATGTCACCCTATTTTACTTCTGCCTTGCCAAAAGTATTCATTTCTTCCCTGTATAATTTTGTAATTCTTCCTGCATGAACAGTTCTTCCCAATTTCATGCCACTACGCATTTTTGCTATAAAAACTCCAGCCAAAGTCTAAATAGAAAAGGTAAATGATATCCAGTATTTAGAATCCATATGAAATTTATTATGATGTCCTTCAAACGGGCTGTCTTTTCAGTATACTCAGTTACCAACCCTACCTTAATTTCTTCCCTAATTCACAATTCTTGTTCTAACAGTTCTTTCACTCATCTCTATTTCAAGAAGTAATTACCCAAGTAGTTTATAAATATCTCGGAAATTTCCATTTCTCATAATGGCATAATTCCCTTCAATATTTATTGCCTGATATTATTGAAATAATTTGATCAGAACTTGGGAATTAGAAGCAGACTCATACATCCCCAGTAGAAACTCTCTCACATTTCTCCCTCAAAGAGCTCTGAATCAAAATGTTTCTATTACATTTATTTAACTTTTCCGTGTATATTGTATATCATCGTCTAAACTTTCACTCATATTTCAAACCTAATTGATAATTTCATACTCTGCTATTATCTTTTCTCATGCCTTCTACCAGGAGCAAAAATGTTTTAATGCAGTTTTCCAGCCTCACACAAATATCCCACTTCTCTGGTTTCACAACCTCCATTAGGTTGATTAGACCCTTAAGCCTCTTACTTAATTCCCCACCCCCTGCCCTCATCAATGTCATGTTTCTCTTTATTGACTCCTCCCAAGGGTCAAGGGATGATTAGTGAAAGAGGATTATTGAGATCCATCACTTTGCAGTATACATCTCTCGCTGTCTGATGTGGTGGACCTGACAGCTCCCAGGGCAACACTGCAGCATCAATCCAGCTCTGTTTTCAGGTCTGTGTCCTCCTCATGTCTCAGCAATGGAGCTGGGGTGCATCTCACACTAACCTGTTTAACCCTGAGAGGCCAGGCGATCCTCTTCTTGACACACAGAGGCTGTTTCTGGCTTAGATTATTCTCAGTATAATTTATTTTCCTATTGCAATGGTATGTAATGTCCTGAGAAGGGCTTGGGCTTTGTTGGTTAACAAAAAGCCCCTCATGACCCAGCCATTTGCTCTTCAGCCTGGGCCCCCACTATGTGTTGGGCTGCATCCCCTGAGTGTGAGGAGCAGGTCGAGAGAGGGGACTCTGCTCACCTACTGAGCTCTGGGGAGACTCCACCTGCAGTCCTGAATCCAGCTCTGGGGCAACAACACAAGAGGGACGTAGAGCTGTTGGAGAGAGTCTAGAGGAGGCCACAGAGATGCTGTGAGGGCTGGAGCAGCTCTGCTCTGGAGACAGGCTGAGAGAGCTGGGCTGGATCAGCCTCAAGAAGAGAAGGCTCCGGGAGGCCTTAGAGGAGCTCCCAGTGCCTGAAGGTGTTACAGGAAAACTGGAGAGGGGCTTTGGACAAGGGCCTGTAGGGATAGGACAAGGGGGAATGGCTTTAATCTGACAGAGGAGAGATTGAGATGAGATCTTCGGAAGAATTTCTTCCCTGGGAGTGTGATGAGGCACTGCTGGCACAGGTCTTCAAGGCCAGGCTGGACAGGGGCTTGGAGCAACCTGGTCTAGTGGAAGTTGTCCAGAAAAATACATACTATCTCCAATCCCTTCTCCACAATATGCTCACAAAAGTCCAATACTGCAGATAGGTTGAGCTGAAAGGAAGAATTTCAGTCCATATAAATACAAATGGGTTTTCCAAGTAAATAATTTTGATTATTTTTAAAAATTTGAATTAAACTATAGGCATACATTTTATTTCTGAAAGATTTCAGAAGTTCTTTAAGTCTTGAAAATGAAACAAATGTTTCTTTTGGGGTTGGTGATATCTTTTCTGGTTTGATAAGGCAATCCAGGAATTCTTTGTTTGGTTGTTTTTTATGAGTTTAACTTTACTGCAGTTATTCAGATTCATAGATTCTCTAGACTTGGATAAGAAAGGAAACCATCTTATTTTAGTTACCTATGCCTTCATAATTAAGGACAAGCTCCATGGAATATTTCCTTAGAATTTATGAGGCATGAGTTTCTCTAGAATTCTGTGAAGTAGCTCAAAAATTTCCAATATACCACATTTTTTAATAGCACTTTTCCCAAGTTATTCCCTACCCCTCCAAAAAAAAAAAAAAAATAAAAACAACCAAAAAAACCCCAGAGGCGCTAGCTAACATATATTTTTTCCTCACTTTAGTTAATATGTAAAGGAATTTAATTTTCTGAAGTTCCATAATGGAAACTAGATAGGCTTATTTTTTAAGAATCTCTAGTAAGTCCCTCTCTGTGCAAACAATGAACACCTAACCTCTGCAACTTTCTTCATTTAAGCTACAGGTCAGCAGAGAGCAGTGTTATATGGGGAAGAACAAAAATAAGTAGAAAGATGTTCTGCAGCAAATGGACTTAGCAACTGGTTACATCTGCATGCCCTGTTTGCTTTTTAAGGATAGTAACAAACCCTTGCTAAAATCCAAGGGAGACATAATTCATCAAATTTTTCACTCTTGTGCTCACATTGCTAATGATATTCGTTTAGATATCTTAAAATTTATGCTAAAATGGGCACCACAGTTCCTAAGAAAAGTAATAGGAACAATCAATGCCAGAAGTTATTGACTAAATACGAAATTCATACTTCACAGAAGACAGGAAAAAGTTTTAGTTTAGTATTGAGTGGGGGGCTATAAGCAAGGGACCTATATACGCCAATATGGAATCGGATAGCCTGACTAGATAATTTTTTGTCAACAGTTGCACAAAAATAAGTCCCGTCCTGCAAGGGGTAATGTGAATTACTGATATGTATCAATAAGCTCCAGTATAAATGAAGCTTAAAAAAGAAAACACAGTAATATCTCACAGTGGTTCAATTATGAGGTACGTTTAGGTCATTCAGTGGAAACAGAAAAACAGTATGAAATAGAGAGGTAAAAATAAATACAAGGAAATTACTTCAAATATGAAAAAAAAAAAAAAGAATTAACTTGTGGCCAATTCTAGCTCATGACTTAGAATGAGACTTCAACAGATAAAGAAGTATATGGGTAATAAAAACAACAACAAAATGAAAACAGAAAAACAGTTTCTCTTCTAGGATAACGCCTAAAGTGAGAGTGCTAAAAATCTACAACATATGATACGTAAAAAAGGATCATCATGGTCCTATAACATAAGCTGAGTGAAGTCCTATTAAATTCATATAAATTCTTCAAGCTATATGATCCAATATTAACGTGTGTCATAATGATTTTTAACAATTTATTATCATTAGTCAAATAAAAACATGTTTACATTTTTAACTATAAGAAAGTGAATAACAATTATTATATATAAATTATAACTAAATATGGTATATGTCAAGATCTAATAAATTAATATGATGTAATAAAGCAGCAGTTAATTTCTGATTTTCAGTAGATTAAAATAAAAACTAGAGAGGAAGGTAACAGTTATTTCCAAGCATTTTGAAATCTTGCTATTTTAATTCATTGTTTTGCTTTAAAAACCATTTTTTTTAATTCCTAGTGAAAAATGATGAAGACATTCAACCATCTTTTCTACTTTATCAGTACTAAATAGGTCAACAACAACATGTTTGGGCTTATAATCTACACAGGAAAATTCAGGTTTTGTGCATCATTATGTGTTTGGCTGCAATGTATACACTTATATGCATATTTCTGATAGAGAAGAATGGTTTCAAGTATCTTCAAAGCCCCTTGCACTTTCAAATGATCAAATGATGACTGCTTCCTAATCATACATATTCAGAATAGTATTATTACCCCCAGAAAGCCAAGAAGCTGTCAATGTGAGGAATAAAAAATAAATATAAACCTTTAGAGGCATGATTTGAATATAACACTTAAATTTAGGTGAATATTCTTTTTGCAAATTAAATATCTCAACTCCATCTAAAATGTCATAGGGAAGATTTTTTTCAGTTAAAGAGAAAAGAAACATATCAGAATAAATTTGTACCATTGTAATGAGTGCTTTCAAGAAAGATGCCTCCTCTACTTTCTATGTAGCACTACTTACTAAAAATGTTAACATAACAAAACCTTTTTGTAGTGAGAAAGATGACTGAAACTATTTTCACCACTACATTAAATGTACCACTCACTGGAATTTAACCGGAGAGGTTACTTGTGATTTTACTAAGCCATGTTGCAAGTGCTTCAGTTTTGGAGATATACAACTCTAGCCAATGTTTTGAATATGCTAAAATACAACCTGTTCTGTGATTATGGCATATTTACCCTCCTGGCAGAGTAAGATATTAAAACAGCTAGCATCTTCAGCAGCAAGATTTCTTATTTATTATTCTCATAGTTTTGTGGGTTTGGGGAAAATCCACAGATGTTTTTACCATGGGTTGAGCTAATCTTATTGGGCCTATAAAGCCAGATAGATCTTTGTAATCATTAATTAAAATAAAAATCAATTTACTAGATACCCTTTTTTGCCCTGTAAGATTCTGTCTATAATATTTTTCTAAGCAGCTTTATGTTGCTTATTGACTGTTCAGCATCTTTCACTAATCTCTCAGTTCATGATGCAGAGACAGGTTGTGTCACCTCTAGGCTTGAAGTGCATCATTATGAGGGATTTTCCTGACTGAAAGGTGGGGTTTTTCCACACTGATTCAAAAAGAAACAAAAATATATTCCCAGTTTCAATTTTGTGTGAGGTTATTCATTGGCTACAAAGGAACTACTGAAGAGCTTTGATTTAGGCAGACATTTCACTATAAAATGAGATATAAAAAAAAGATGATACAGTGTTCAGTGAAGCCAATGAAATCCTTATTATAGCATCAGTTAGTCTTAAATGGTTTCCATATTCAGACACTAACAGAAGCTTATATTTTTTACAAATGCTCATAATTACTGCTGGTCTCCTTATAGATATTTTTAGAATATACACACAAATACAAATTTTCCCACTCATATATTCTCTGTTTTGCTATAAACTTGAAAATGGACTTATTTTCAGAGTAAGTGGTAAGTAAACAGAGTATTTATTTTGTTCCTTTTCTTTTTCAAAGATAAATTTTCCTTTTTTTTTTTTATTTATGCAACTATTGCTGATTTAAAGCTAAAGAAATGTAAATATTTTGCATGGTTTTAATGGGACTGAAAAGATAATGACTTTTATAGCGCATGCCATCAAAAACAGTTCTTTAAGACTGAAAAAGAAACTTTTATACATTAGTAGCCGTGTGTTCTCACATGAGTAGGATTGCCTATTGTTTGATACCTGATTAAGATCAGATGGAAGAAAAGCTGCAGACCCTGTATTCCTCAAGAACCTGTACAGATGAATTTACCTAAACTCCTGGATACTACTCTGACAGAATAAGACAGGATGTTAGGAACCAAATGATGTTTCCCTTCAACACCTGCATTCCATCAGGATTTTTAGTTTGGGGGTAATGGAGGTCTACAACCCTTACTTTAGGTTGTTCATCTTAAGTTTTCAAGTAAGTTGCAGAAACTTCCCCTTTCCTCAGCAAGCTTCTAAATTACAGGAAGGGATCACAAACTCTTCAAATGAATTTCAGTTATTAGGAGTTATGAAGTGGAAAAAATGAACTTTCTGAAAGTATTCTATTAATTAAAAAAGAAATTTAGTAATAAGTAATTCAGAGAGGCTGAATTATTGGCAATTCTTGAGATATTTGAGTTCAGAAAGCAGTCACTTTCACATAGGCTTGTCTTATTTTCTTGTCAGACTCCCTGATCACTACTTTTCAACAGCTCTAACACATTCAGTGCTATGCAGCCAAGAAGAGGCTGTTCAGGCTTCCCATAGTGATATGAACTACAGTGAGGCACAATCACATTCTTTGTGTTTGGTATTTCCCATTACTCTTACACCGAGCAGCATCTGATGTGTTGGATAATGTCTAGGGGAAGCAAGAGATGTGGCATTTGAACCTTTTGCAGAAAAAATTAAACAGGACTTATCTAACCCAGGTGGTTGTGGACTGCTCTAACTTTTCATATCCTGTGTAGAAAGATGCTGATCTTTCTGCTAGTCCTGGGAAAAGGGTAGGACCTTCCTCTCAGTTCTAAAATATAAAAACATTTTAGGAAAGTTGCAAGTTTGCCCACCTCAAATCGAAAAAATAATTCAAACTTTGGAGACAACTAGAATTTGAGATGATATAATCCGTCTCCTCAGCATTCTTTTACAGGTTGCATAGGGAAGTTCAATTTTGCAGACTTGTTTCTTTTATTATATCTGCTTTGAAACTCCCCTGTATATTGTGGAAGCAGTACTTCTGACCCCTTTCCTGAAATCCCACCAACAACCTGATTATATTGCTCAGTTTGCTCAATATCATGAGTTGTGATAGGAGCAGGAAGCTAAGGTAGGACTTCAAAACCCCATGCTAGTACCTGAACATCTTTCCTTTTACTTGGCTTGTATGCAGCAAAACTTTCTTCACCCCAGTCACAAACACAGTAAAGAAAAAGAACATGGAACATGAACTGACATGCACACACAGAAATATCAGTTATTATCCCTTGACTTCAATGGGGTAGAGAGCATCAGCAGAGGAACAAAACCAGTAAAATACATGTAATGGTATACACCTAGGAGTATCATTGTGAATGGCCTTGCTTCAGGTTTTTCTTCTCATATTTGGAATGAATTACACAGTGGAGCACAAGCAAAGCAGAAAATTCATCAGCCTGCCTCGTACTTTCCCTGTCAAAGCAGTAGCTCTGCAAAGCTGGCATGATCCATCAAGCTGTTGGAACATTCTTCCATCTCTCTGCATCTCTCTTAAGTGTACAGGAGGGAGGTGATAACCTGATCCTTTGTGTCCATGCAAATATCTAACTCTCATGTCTTATGGATATATCTCATGTATATGGCTTCATCTCTGCCACCACCTGACACATAAATTTTGTTCAGTCCAGTTAAGGAGGAAGTGGCCTAACCTTCCACTGCTGGTTTGTACTGCATAATCTCATTCTTTCTTTAGGTGACTTTTTCCCTCACACTGTGAAAAAGAAACTAACCATTTAATCTTTCAGAATCGTATAACAAAAATATTATGTTTTACCATAATACAGTAAGATAGCCACGCATCATGACACATTGTGATTATTAAAGCAGTCTTTAATATACCTTTTGATTATAATCCGCAGATCTCCCATACAACCAGGCCTAGTTAATTTCCCTTGATTACTATCTGCAGAAGGACAGCTTTGCTTCAGTCTTTGTCCTAATAGCCAAATAGTATTTTCATTCATATAGTACCTGTAAGTTTGGAAGCCGTGCCCTTTTCCAAAATACCATGTGCCCCACAACCCTGTATCTCAACAGAAAGCTAATATTACCATCTGGATAAATCAAAGCAGAATCATAGAGAAAGGTATTCTAGATCATTACTTTAGAATCTGTGTATGACACAAACAAAATCAGTTATGAACAAACAAATGCAATGATACACATGTAGGCAAAAGGAATGTGCCTATGCTCATATAAAGAGAAAGAATATAATAGAAATCAGTGGCTCTGAAAGGATTAAGGTCGCGCAAGCAATATGAAAATGTTCTTCCATTTTTCAGCTAATAGACATTGATATCACAAGAAATTAATAAATACTTTTACTTATTGGAATAAATAATTTTACTTATTGGAAAACTGAAAGTGGATACTCTGCATTCTGGTGTGAGTGAATTTTGCTTTTAAAAAAAGAAAAAATTGGGCTGAGAACACATCATAAATATTGCTGAAGCTACTGCAGCTGTTCTGTCAAACTGCCCTGCCTAAAACAGTTCAACATTTTCACCTGCTTTCCTCATTGGCCTGGAGTACTTTCACCTTTGCAACTCTTCTAAGACAGGAATTTTAGCACAGATGTAATAGTTGATTACAGGAACTTCGTATTACTTCATATTTTCACTTGAATGCTTTTTTTCTGGGTTTGGGTGTCTGATACCTGTCCTGAGTGTCTCAGCCTGGACCTTAAATCCTCACCAGAGAAAGGGACACTGGATTATGAGTCCATGATAATCCACTGACATTCTTCATTAGCCCAAAAGATAGCCTTTAAGGTCTCTTATAACCATTGTTATAGATGTGCATGTTCTAGGATTTGTGCTCAAAAAAATAAAAAAATAGCTGTTAGTCTTTCCAGTGTTCAAAGAAGCTTCTCTATGAAGGAGTGTTAAGGGGGACATACATGCATGAAAGTACTTTAAAAAACACATGTAATTTTTTTATTCTTTTGGGATAAGGTACTTGTAGGTCCAGTAGCTTATAAGACAGACAGGAAAAGGAGCAAGATTTCTGCTTTAATAAGCTTTATATAGGAAGCCATAGAAACAAAAACAAATGTATGCTTACTAGTGGGAAAAGAAATAAGATTTTTCATTCTATTTCGCTTGTATTTAAAAAATCAAAATAAACCTCAATGAAAGTTCTCCCTAAGTAGTATCTACATGCATTACACATTCATCATTTCACATTTTCACTCAGAATATCATATTTCACCAATTTATTTTTTTAATTATGAATATTATTACATTGTGCATAGGCTAGGTGCCAACAATGCTCATTGCAAAAAATAAAATAACTCAGTATTAGCTAGAGGTATATGGAAAAAAAACCCCATGCATTTATGGTTTTGTATCCCTGCAAATGCAGAATACATTTCAAAATTTGCCTAAGAAAAAAATTCCATGAATCAGAGAGACCTTTTGAGATGTGAAATATCACTGTTTCTAACAGAAATGCTCACAGGCTATAACAGAGTGGGACTAATTGGGTGATTTTCTAATATAACTAATGTATAAATGATGACTTTTCTGATGTCATCAAAAATTCATTTACTTTCATTTCACATTTACTGACATCTAAAGTGCATATACACAACAATTGATTTCTTTTGGGCTTCTAAACAATTTTAAATAAAACTAGTGAAAACTGATTCTGTCTTGTTTCCTGGCATGTCAATTTAAATTCAGTTATTGAGCCAAATTCTTGAAAATGAACAGATACTTCAAGGAAAATTAAAATAAATATTTACCTCTAGAAGTTCTCAAGCATCTTAGAATGGCAGCCTTAAAAGAATAAACAACTCTCAACTTCTGTAGCTTCAAATGCGTTTAGCTTATTATAAAATGTCTAAATTTAAATGGTCTTATCCTGTGTTTCTTCAAGTGTTTACTATTGGCTTTCAGAATATTTGATAACAATCTGTACTATGTATATTTAAATTATGTTGTATCTAAGAAACAATTTGCATTGGAAAAAATGAAAAAATATATCGACACAGATTCGGGTTTACTTGATAGACTTTGTAAATGTGTGTTACCACAGGAAACTTAGCAACTGTTGTGGTTTAAGCCCAGCCATAAATCAGAACCATGCAGTCTCACTCACTCACCTCCCCCCTGCCCTTCCTTCCTCAGCTCCTGGAGGGATGGGGAGGAGAATTGGAAGAATACAACTCCCACAGGTTGAGATGAGAGCAGTCCAGTAACTAAGGTATAACAGAAATCACTACTGCTACAACCAATAATAACAATGATAAGGGAAATAACAAGGGGAGAGGATACAACCACTCACCATCCGCCACCGACAGACACCCAGCCCAACCCCCGCCGTGATCTAGCCCTTCTGGGTAACTCCCAGTTACATCCTGTGCATGACGTGCTGTGGTATGGAATACCCTTTTGGTTTGTTTGCATTAGGTGTCCTTCCTCTGCTTCCTCCTGGCTTCCCCTCCTCCCTAGTAGAGCATGACTCTCAGAAAGTCCCCGGCCAGACTAAGCATTCTAAGCAGTAGCTAAAAACATCAGTGTTATCAGCGCTGTTCCCAGGCCAAAAGTCAAAAACACAGTGCTCCACCAGCTACTAAGGAGAAAAATGACTGCTACTGCTAAGCCCAGGACAGCAACATAAAACAGTTAGGTTTTAATCTATTTTTAATGACCTTGTAGGATTTCAAAATCAAGACAGCACATGAAAGAAGCCAAATTCTTTTGGTGTGTCACACAATTGCAGAGGTTGTAGAACTTATTTCAGGTTACTGTGGCTTTGAACCTATCTTCCTTCTAGTCCACAGAAGAGGTTATATTTATTTTCAATGGGAAGAAAATAAATCAACCCTTTCTGTATTATGCAATTGAAATTCAATAGGACAGAATGCCTTTTTTTTTTTTTTTTAACTATATATTGAACTATATCTATATACAATTGAACTACTTACTATGTACAGAAGATGGAAGCAATGCTTAGACAGAAAAGGAAGTCATAGCTGTAAACCATCTTTGCCTAAATTCTAGTTGTTCCCCCTGCATAGATTTGTATTTACCAAATTACTCTTACTGCATTTTTTAATAGAGTGCTCATTGCTAAAAATCTAGAATTCCATTTGCAAGAGGATTTTGTAACTTTCCTGATTGATTTCAGTCCGTTTGACTTGGAATTGAATTATTTTCAAAATTCCCAAGACACAGTGACCTAAATTTTCAGCAGCCTGAAGTGGAGGTTTTTGGTAACTTGATTTATCTCATAACCAAATCTGTCAATGTATTAAATACCTAATGCTTTGGGTGAGTGAAAAGAAGACAGATTCAATTATATCCAGGATGAAAGGCAATGGGCACAAATTTAAATGTAAGAAATTCTTTTTTCTTGTAAAGACGTTAAAATAATTGCTTGTAGAGCTTGCAGAGACTCCATTCTTGGTGATATCCAAACCCTGATTGGAATAGTTATGAAAAACATGCTCTAGCTGACCGTTTCACTAGGAAAGATGGTCTAAACATCCACAGATGTCCCTTTGAACTTCAACAATTCTACAATTCTAAGAATAATCCTTTGACTCTACATATGATTTGTGAAGTTTTTTCTGTTGCAAAGATATCTAATCTTGTTTTAAATACTACGAGATCTCACCTCAGCCTTGGAAAGTTCTTATTTAGTTAGTCTTGCTCTTGTTAATAAAAACCATACTTCATTCCCAGCTTACATGTGTGTAACTTTAACTTCTAAGTACTTGATACTGTAACTTTTATCAGGAGATATTAAGGTATGTTAACTATTACTACCATGACTTTTAATGGCATTCTGGTATCATTCTATGTTTCATGAAAAAAGAAGGAAGTGCTCTCAACTTTCAATAAATTCTAGATGGTTGGTGATCCAGTCCCATCAATTGTCCCATGAAAGACAAACAACAGCCTTTACCTTTGTACACACAGAATGTGAGCACACATGGAGAATACAGCCCTATATGCCAAAATGTTCTGCAAGAAAATATATTGCATTCTAGTGAAGCAATGGATAGCAGCTTCTCTATGTTTTTGTAGTGTAATATACACACCCTGTGTTAGCCAAGAGGGCAATTGGTTACTCATCTCCCAATTTTTCCAAAATTAGTCTACCAAACTGGTGCAGCGGTTAGTTTTGGAATCACAACGTTAACTGGTGCCCTAATCTCCATTAGATTTTGAATTGTCAGAGTCAAATGGAATGTGCACTCTATCTCAATTCCTCTCTATAATGTTCCCCGAAATGCTTTAGTTCCTGAGTTGGTAAGAAACATATCAGTAAAATGGCGGAAGTTATGGCTTTTCCAGACTTTAGGTTCCTAAAGCAAATCACAACCATTAATAAAAGATTTATATTTGCTTTATAATGGAAATGCACATAGACTACAACCTTGCATCCAAACAACTGACTAATGGTATTTTGAATTTCTTTTCCAAACACAGGTGTTACACAATGTTTTTGTGAATGTTAACTCACTTTTTCCAGTGATACATCTTTAATTTTCTTTTAAAGTTCATTATAAACTGAGGAATTTATTTTCCAGGTTCTATTACTATACAGAAATAAGGTAAATTTAAAGAACATTCTGTATTGATCAGCACTCGGTTTTAACCTCTAGGGAGCTATACTAATCAAACAATCTTTATTAATGGTGCTTATAAAGCTCTATTTCTTCAAATTACTGTAAAAATATTAGTCAACCAGTATAATAGTAGTTTAGACAGCAATTCAAGGCAGGGGTTTTTTTTGTTTGTTTTTTTTTTTTTTTAAGAAATGAAGAGCTCAAGTTCCATAGACAACATTTTAAAAAATCCAGAATGAATCAGAAAAGCTTTTTGTAATGAGAATGAAAGACCACAAAATGTCAAAGGAAGTTGTACTTTCTATTGATATAAATTCTCACTACGATATTTCAGCTCAGAAAAACTTCAACTTCATACAGCTTCAGGAAAGCTACATTTATGTACTCAACAGCTGAAAACTTGCTCTACTTGTTGTATTTTCTTTTTTTTTTTTTTCCTCTCAGTCTCACATGACTTCTCATTAAATATTATTGTCCTGCTTTGGCACTTAGTTGTGATAACATGAAAGAAATACAGAAAAAAAAATAATTTTTTAAGGATGAGAGACTCTCCTAATTGGAAAGGAATAGTTCAAAGAACAATGTTTTGCTGAGATAAGTTTAATACCTGACTAGTTTGATAAGGTAAAAAGATTCCAGTAAAATTAAAAGCTGCCAAAATGTAAGTTTCACAAAGGATATAGTTGAACTCCGCTGAAGTCTATGAGATTCTATTTTTAATTTCAAAACTACAATTATCCTTTACCACATCAGCTATAATTGACTATAATCCACTGAAATGCTTAAGTATTGTTATGCTATAAAATAAGTTGCCTTCAAAAATAGGTCTTTTGGCCTGCAGAGCCTTGATTGTGTTCTTATAATATGCCATTACAATTATGGCCAAATGGAATAGGTCAATTAAAACAAATAAACAGCTCTTTCTTTTTTTTCTTTTTTTTTAGTCAAGTTCTTCTTTTTATCTTTACCAAAATTGTCCAAAGAACTGTAAAACAGTGCAGATCAGAAGTTAAATTGCATGAGCTATGGAAGTTAATATTGAAATTATCGAAATATTGAAAATATTGAAAAAATATTGAAAGTTTGAATTATTACACATGTTCACATTTGTGTGTGAAAAGAGAAGAAATCAAAGGTAAGAAAGCAGTAGTATGGGGAAGTATTAGCATACATGGGAGAAAGCCAAGGACTTGCGACTGCCCCATCCTTGGCAGCGTTAGAGTGCTCAAGGCCACATTAGAAGGGGCTTGAATCAACCTGGTCTAGCAGACCATGGCAGGAGTTTGGAACTGGATGAGCTTTAAGGTCCTTTCCAACCCAAACCATTCTGTGATTCTATGAAGTACAAGTTACAGTTTCACATCAAAAGAGCAAGCAGCAACACCAGCTTAAATTATTGCGTCTTCATTCTTACCGTGACTGTTTCTTCATATTTCCCTACCATAGCCCAACATAGCTGTAATGACGGAGATGAACAGAAAAGAAACAGTAACTAATTCCAAAAAGTCTAATTTTTTTATACGCCATGAAATAAATAATAGTCTCATTTTTCCAAATGACTGACTGAAAAATAAGACTTCTTTTCTGAAACTGCCTCCTGTTGATCTTTTTTTAATGTGTTTCAGTCAATTTAACTTTGCACAGTCTATTGCAGTGGAGAGTACCTGTGGAACAGAGATCAGGTAATACAGTATTTTAAATTTCCACCAATATGGAATTATCTCATACTCTTAGTTCTTAAATAGTGTAATACATGAAGAGTTCTTGGTGGTTCAGCTGTATATTTGTAAAGTTTATCTCCAAGTTTCTTATCAGGCCTGCCTTTTAACTAGAAAGATATTAGAATTTTACAATGTTACATTATTGAAAATTAAACTATTTTGAAAATCTATTATATAAAATCCAATAAATTAATTATCAAAAGTATTTTAAGCACCTTTTTATTTTAGGAATGGAAGGAAAAAAGAAATCATGGTACATGATCTAAGTATAATTTTTTAAGAATTTATCTTTTGAGAACAAACTAAGCTTTCCTATAATAAAGTAAGAAAACTCAAGACATTTTTGGAGCAAAAATGCCAGGAGGCCTCCATGGATGGACAAGGACCTGGTGAGGAAAAAGAATCATAGAATCATAGAATTATAGAATCATAGAATACTTAGGGTTGGAAAGGACCATAAGGTCATCTAGTTCCAACTCCTCTGCCATGGGCAGGGACACCTCACAACAAAACATGTCACTCAAGGCTCTGTCCAACCTGGCCTTGAACACTGCCAGGGATGGAGCAATCACAACTTCCCTGGGCAACCCATTCCAGTGCCTTGCCACCCTTACAGTAAAGAACCTTGTCCTTATATCCAATCTAAACTTCCCCTGTTTAAGTTTAAACCCATTACCCTTTGTCACCTAGCACTACAGTCCCTGATGAAGAGTCCCTCCCCAATATCCTTATAGGCCACCTTCAGATACTGGAAGGCTGCTATGAGGTCCCCACGCAGCCTTCTCTTCTCCAGGCTGAACAGCCCCAACTTTCTCAGCTTGTCTTCATGCGGGAGGTGCTCCAGTCCCCTGATCATCCTCGCGGCCCTCGTCTGAACTTGTTCCAACAGTTCCATGCCTTTTTTATGTTAAGAAAGCCAGAACTGTGCACAATACTCCAAGTGAGGTCTTGCAAAAGCAGAGTAGAGGGGTGGGATGACCTCCTTTGACCTGCTGGTCACATTCCTCTTGATGCAGCCCAGGATACAGTTGGCTTTCTGGGCTGCGTGCGCACACTGCTGGATCATGTTCATTTTCTCATCAACCAACACCTTCAAGTCCTTCTCCACAGGGCTGCTCTAAATCTTTTCTCTACCCAACCTGTAGCTGTGCCTGGGATTGCTCCAACCCAGGTGGCATCAGCCCACCTCACAAGCGTGTCAAGGTCCCTCAGGATGGCATTCCTTCCCTCCAGTGTATCAACTGAACCACACAGCTCGGTGTCATTGGTAAACTTGCTGAGGGCACTCTCAATCCCACTGTCCATGTCACTGACAAAGATGTTGAAGAAGAGCGGTCCCAACATCGATCCCTGAGGGACACCACTCTTTACTGGTCTCCAGCTGGACATTGAGCCATTGACCACAACTCTTTGCCTGCAGCCATCCAAAAAAAGACTAGCTAGAATTAAGTCTGCCCAGGGATGTCAAGGGTAACAGGAAGGGCTTTTATAGGTATGTAGCAAACAAAAGACAGACTAGAGATAATGTGGACCCTCTCCAGAAGGAAATGAGAAAACTAGCTACCCTGGATTTAGAGAAGGCTGAGGTTCTTAATGACTTCTTTGCCTCAGTCTTCACTGGCAAATGCTCTGACCACACTACCCAAGTCTTGGAAGGCAGATGCAGGGACTGTGAAAATGAATACCTTAGGCCCACTGTAAGAGAAGGTCATGTTTGAAACCATCCTTAGAACCTGAACGTGCACAAGTCCATGGGACCTGGTGAAATCCATACATGTGTCCTGAAGGAGCTGGCAAATTATGTTTTTAAGCCACTGTTCATCATAATTGAAAAATCATGGCAGTCAGATGAAGTTCCCAACAACTGGATAAAGGGAACTATAACCCCCATTTTCAAGAAAGGGAAAATGGAAGACAGAAGAAACTACAGACCAGTCAGTCTCATCTCAGTGCCTTTTAAAATCTTGGAGCAGATTCTCCTGGAAAGCATGTTAAGGCATATGATGAACATTGAGGTGCTTGGTGACAGTCAGCATGGCTTCACTAAGGGGAAATCCTGCCTGACCAATTTGGTGGCCTTCTATGATGGGGCTATGGAACTGATGGACAGAGGCAGAGCAGCTGGTGTCATCTACGTGGACTTGTGCAAAGCGTTCGACACTGTCCCGCACGACATCCTTGTCTCTACATTGGAGAGATATCAATTTGATGGGTGGACCACTCGGTGGATAAAGAATTGGCTGGATGGCCTCATGCAAAGAGTTGCAGTCAACAGCTCCATGTCTGACTGGAGCCGGGTAATGAGTGGTGTCCCTCAGGGATCAGTGTTGGGGTTGATCTTGTTCAACATCTTTGATCGATGCACCCTTCAGCAAGTTTGCTGATGACACCAAGCTGTGTGGTCTGGTTGATACACTGGAGGGAAAGGATGGGATCCAGAGGAACCTGGACTGGCTGGAGAGATGGGCCAATGCCAACCCTATGGAGTTCAACAAAGTGAAGTGCAGGGTCCTACACCTGGTCAGGCCAATCCCAGGCATACCTACAGGTTGGGCAGAAAAGTGATTCAGAGCAGCCCTGTAGAGAAGGACTTGAGGGTGTTGAGTGGTGAGAAAATGAACATGAGCCGGCTCCAGTGTGCACTCACAGCCCAGAAAGCTAACCGTATCCTTGTCTGCATCAAAAGGAGCATGACCAGCAGGTCAAAGGAGGTCATCCCACCCCTCTACTCTGCTCTTGCAAGACCTCACTTGGAGTATTGTGCACAGTTCTGTGTCCTCAGCATAAAAAGGACATGGAACTGTTGGAACAAGTCCAGAGGGCCACGAGGATGATCAGGGGACTAGAGCACCTCCCGCATGAAGACAAGCTGAGAAAGTTGGGGCTGTTCAGCCTGGAGAAGAGAAGGCTGCGTGGAGACCTCATAGCAGCCTTTCAGTATCCGAAGGGGCCTGTAAGGATGTTGGGGAGGGACTTTTCATCAGGGACTGTAGTGATAGGAGACCAGGGGTAATGGGTTTAAACTTAAACAGGTGAAGTTTAGATGAGCTCTTAAGCAGAAGCTCTTCCCTGTGAGGGTGGTGAGACCCTGGCACAGGTTGCCCAAAGAAACTGTGGCTGCCCCATCCCTGGCAATGTTCAAGCCCAGGCTGAACGAGGCTTGTAGCAGCTTGGTCTAGTGGAAGGTGTCCCTGCCCATGGTAGGGGGGTTGGAACTGGATGAGCTTAAGGTCCTTCCCAACCCTAACCATTCTGTGATTTTATGATCTGTAAGACAGGTATCCATGCATAAGTACCTAATTTTTACATCATTAGCTGATGAGTACACATTTTAAAATACAGGAACTTGTTTGTAGATATGTCTGGAAGAACACTTCACGTAATTCATGAAAATAATAGTTGAGAGAGGAATAAGATAAATTAATAACTTCAGCAGTAAAAAAGAGTGATCCATTCTGTGAAAAAAGAACAAGAAAAATTAATTTAACATATGCTGCTGAACAAGCTGAATGAATAGGCAAGAATGTGTTTTGTACTGGACACGTAAGATACACAGGATCAAGTAATACAACTACTGGAAAGGCTTTCCATACATGTTACAAAATGTGGCACTACAAATTTCAAAGCTGGCATTCATTTTTTGCAACATAGTTGTTTATCAATGTGCTACAGTTTTGATGCATAATCAAATTCCTGATTTAGTTCACTTAAGTCATTCTGAAGACCTGTGAAAGTGGTGAAATCAGCACTTGCTCATTAACATAGAGTCAGGCAACAGCCGCAGCAACCAAATCTCAATAGATTGCAGGATTCAGAACTGATTGCTAGTGTTATGATTTATCCCGGTCCTAATGGAAAAAGCCTTATGGAGTGGACTGGAGGGACTTTTTTTTTCCCATAAATCCAGACTTAGAACTTACCAATTAATTGAATATTATTTTTTATTCCAAAACCCAATTTTCTTCTTGGCCCAATGCTTCACTCAATTACACAATTAAAGTACTTTTTTTCAAATGGGCTATAGTCATAAACAGATTAACTTTCAGAGATGAAAAGTTATACTGCAATGATCTGAGAACTGCAGTAATATGGAGGAAGGAGAATTAGTCTACTCATGGTATCGCTGAGCAGGGACTGATTGCCCTAGGCTGGGATGAAACAGGGTTCTGTGCCATCAGCAGGATATGGGAAGGCTCTGGACGCTGGGCAGTGGCAGCGCCCCAGGACCTTACGCATGTAGGGAGATAAATCCCTTCAGAGAGGAATTCAAAACACCCAAAATAAGCTACCTTTATATTACCAGGCAGAAAATCAGTGCCTCCTTAGGCACTGCACAAGATCTTAAAGAGGACTCACCCACAGTGTCCAACATCAACCAACTATTAAAATTCAGGTCTTTAAACTAGGCAAATCTTACAAGCAGCATTAATGGGGAAAAAAGTAGTATCCAGAAGGTAAAGTGAACATGATGCTCAAATGAGACTAAAAAGGTTTCGTTTCACTTCTAAAAGAAAGGCAGATGCCTCAATGCAAAGCATGGGATGAGAAGAAAAAGTATTTATCCCAGACTCATTTCCTAAATTCCAGTTAAATAATGCTGCTGGTGGTACAGTTAGTGTCTTTATGGGACTCAGCTGCAGACATCTCCTCTCCAGAGGTACTGGTGAGTGAGGCATTGGGGAACTGTGAGAAGGCACTTCCAAAGCATGTTTTTGGTGGGACTGAGAGGCGAGGTCATGCTGTAAAGGACACTGAGGTTCTTTATGAAGTCCAAGTGGACATTCCCTGTTTGGTGCAACTGGGTTGAAATGGAAATTCTGCTTGAGGTGGGAATTTGAAATTGACAGCCCCAGGGCCTGGCTTTCTACTAGTCTTAGCAAACCCTTGGTCTGCTTCAGAGCCTGCTTCAGACTCTAGAGATTTTCTTGGCTCAAAAGTAGTGACTTAACTGTCTTTTCATGACCTTATAGAATAATAGAATCATGGAATGGCTAGGGTTGGAAAGGATAATGTAGTTTCAATCCCTCTGCCATGGGCAGGGTGGCCTCACCCTAGACCATGTCACATTCAAGGATATAGTAATGTCATCCTTAGATGACATTGGTGTAATTGGTGTAAGATTTCCTAGTGTGTAAGAAAATCTGTAAACTGAAAAAACCTCCTTCACACTCTTCCTTCACACTTCCTTGCCTAAATACAAAAACAAACCAACCAACCAACTAACCAAAAAAAGTAGTGTTTGTTACTTCTTCATTTTTAACTCCTGTTATATTTACTTGTAGAGCTGCGGTGGGTTGGCCCTGGCTGGAGGCACCAAAGCTGCTCTACCGCTCCCCTCATCAGCTAGAAAGGGGAGAGAAAATAACACAAAAGTCTCATGGTTCAAGACAAGGAAAGTGGGAGATCATTCAACAGTTAATGTCATGGTCAAAACAGTTGCAACTTGGGGAAGTTAGTTTAATTTATTATGCATGAAGTCAGAGTAGGATAATGAGAAATGCAGCCAAATTTTAAAAGCACTTTCTCCCACCCCTTCCTTCTTTCTGGGCTCAGCGTCACTCCTGAATTTTCCACATCCTTCCCTCCAGCAGTGCAGAGGGACAGGAATGGGGTGGCGGTCAGTTCATCACATGTTGTCTCTGCTGCTCCTTCCTCCCCAGGGAGGGCTCCTAGCACTCCTTCCCTGCTCCAGCATTGGCTCCTTTCTCCACAGGGCCACAGATCTTGCCAGGAGCCTGCTCCAGCAAGGGCTACCCAAAGGGTCACAGCTTCCTTTGGGGATCCCTCTGCTCAGGCGTGGGATCCTCCATGGGCTGCAGGGGGATATCTGCTCCACCATGCTCTGCACTACGGGCTACAGAAAAATCTCTGTTCCAGTGCCTGAAGCAAATCTTCCCTTCTTTCTGCACTGACCTTGGGGTCTGCAGAGGTGTTTCTCTCACATTCTCACTTCACTCTCAGGCTACAGTTGACATAATGAAGTTTCCCACCCCACACGCCCCAGCTGTGTTCTCTCAGGGGTGCTGCCACCATCAGTGATTGGCTCCACCTTGGTCAGCAGTGACTCCATCTTGGAGCCAACTGCACTGGCTCTGTTGGACATAGGAGACACTTCTAGCAGCTTCTCACAGAAGCCACCCCTGCAGCCTTCCCAGTACCTAAGCCATGATATGCAAACCCAATAAAAGGCCCCTGAAAGTGGAATCAGGGAAAGAAGCACGCAGGAATGAGGTCCTCTTTGGGAATTGTATGTACTTGATAGGGAGGGGGAAAACAAGGCCAACAATAAGGAGACCAGGGGTTGTGCAACAACTATAAGAGATGCAAGATGCTGCATAAATTAAAGCCACATCTCTATGATCAGCTCTGTAGAACATCGATGTTTCCTTGGTGCAATGTCCTGGTTTAAAGCCAGTTGATCCTAAGAGGAATTAATTCAGAATGGGTGTGAAGACTGCTTCAGGTTGTGGCCATACACATGAACCGCTATAAAATTACACTAATTGCATTTCCAAACTTGGGAACTTTTTTCTTTTCAGGTTCTTTTTTTTTTTTTCCACACTTCATGACAGATATATCCAGAAGCCTGTCTTTGTCAAAACTTAACAACAAAAGAGTAAAACAGCAAAACAGCATGCCATTCCCTATCTTCAGAGCTGAGGGGCCATATATCACATTTCTTCTGGGCTCAGAGTGTTGATTTGGAGTAGGTGGCAGTACAAATGTTAGAAGATAAATGAGTGATTTGGGAAGCTAGTAATCTATTGGTGATTTGGGTACAGGAAAGAGTTACACTGCATGCATAAAAAGTAGGTTACCACTAAGCTTTCTGAGGCAACACATGCACAAATTAATGAGTAAATTGTGGTTGCTTGAAAAGAATCATGGCATTGTAGACTCCCAGACTGGTTTGGGTTGGCAGGGACCTGAAAGTTGATCCAGCTCCAATCCCCTGCCACAGGCAGGGACACCTTCCACTAGACCATGTTACTCCAAGCCCCCTCCAGTCTGGCGTTGAACACTGCCAGGGATGGGGCAGCCACAGCTTCTTTGGGCAACCTGTGCCAGGGCCTCACCACATTCAGAGTGAAAAAGTTTTTCCTAGTATCTAATATAAATCTCCCCTGTTTCAGTTTAAAAAAGAATGATTACGCTGGAACCTAACGTGGGAGATGCTGAACTGGTTAGTGTCAACAGACAGGCTAATGCTTTCTAGTTTTGGGGGTTTTTTTGTCTGCACATTCAAGGCGTATCTGGTTTCCTCAAACTGGTCTGTCTGCACTGGTTGTTGTTTGTTAGGGTTCTTTGTCTCTTTTTCAAGAGCTTCAAAAGGGCTATCCAAAGACTTTCAAAAGGAAAATAACTTTCCCAGGAATAGGTAGGATAAAAAGGTTACTACTCTCTTCCTGGGGAGAGTAATGACCACAGCTATAGTGCGTCTGTTTTAAATCACAACATTCTCACAGCAAAGATAGAAAGCTATAAAGTTTATAAAATCATAAACTTTATTAACAAAATTATCTTTGGTGTCTGTAGGACTAGAGGACAAGGTGTGAAGGAATTAGCAGCATTTTAAAAAAGTGTACTGCTCAATGTGTGAAGAGTTGCTTGCCATGCTTCTTTTTAAATCAACATCCATTTTTTTCATTCTTCCCATGTGCAAGTACAGATTATTTTCCTGGATTGAAGGAATTCTGCCTGTTCAGTTGCTTTACATGACATTTTCACCTTGATGGTGCCCTGTAAACCTCAGTGTCCTTTGTTTTCATCTGGATAAATGACTTGACTCTAATATGAGGTTCCTGCTTTTTGCAGAAATGCAGTACCAGAACACACGCTTGTGAAAGGGTAGTATTAGTAGCAGAGTTCAGGCAGGTCTCTGAGGGTCATAAGTGTTCAGTGAGCGCAAAGCAGTAGGAAATGGATGAGTTGATGAATTTCTGGAGGTCTCAATGCATAATTATTTCAAATGATGTACTTTTTAAAGGCTAATACTGGAGGAAGTTAAACAAAGTTAATTAGCATGTACTTTGGCAGTCTGCTCAGTTTAATTATTTTGCTGTATTCTGTTATGGCAGAGTATTCAGGTAGTAATAATGATGAAAATGTCTTGTAAAAGTGCTTGCTTGGCTGATGAGCTCCATACCATGAATGACTGCTTTTGTGCCATCGCTGCTGAGTGGTGTATTTTTCTATGCTACCTGAGCAGGCTCTGTTGCTCAAGCTGGAGCCAGACACCTAACTGTCATGGGAAACTAGGGAGTTAAATAATAGTATGGTATATGATAAGCAATCTTACTTGATTGAGACAGTCAAAAGAAGCAAAATAAAAAAAACCCCACAGTATTTTGTGTGTTGTAATCTCTTAAACTAAATGGAAGAATGTGGTGGTGTTTTAATGATGCAGTACTCCATTTAAAGTTTTGGAAGATACAGTTAGCATTTTGCACCACTCAGAAGGATCACATTTTTGGGGAAAAAGAAGACGCTACATGTGTATACATGGGTATTCAGCTTATAGTAGATTGCAGCTAGCATGGTTGTCAGAAAGATATGACCCATGTAAATCCCAGCTGTGATTTCCTCCCCTCCCAAAATCCCACCCCTCCACCCCCATGATATAAAGTGATATCCATCTTTGGATATTGTTTTCTCAGGAGGGTGAGACTCCAGACCAATTGGTTTTCCTGCCAGTCTTAAAAAATAAAAAAACTCTTGTATTTTTCTTTTGCCTGTAAACACCAGAAAGAGAATAGTTCTCAACAGTTACCAGTAAATTACATACAAATGTAGTTTAGTAGGAAAAACTTCAAATTAGATGATTATTGATTCTTATCCATTTTCTTACTGGTCATATTGTAGGTGTTGTATTGAGCCGAGTTCCTGATTGCATTTTTACTGATGTAAATCAAAACCCTTGACTTTTTTAGACAGACACTCAAAAGTTCAGAGGGGCACTTGAAGACTCTTCAGGCAGGCTGTTTCTATGTTACATATCTTCTCAGGGCAGGCAATGTTCTCATGTGCCAATTACGGATGCTCACAATCACCAGCACACATATATTCAGGCCAAAAAGACTACAAGATTTTTGAAAAATCTGGTCAGCTGTAAACATTGCCTAGCTGGATAGACATTATCATGCTTTGAGTTGCAGAGATTCAGCATTTATAGTAAAGTGTCCTTACTTAACCTCTTTCTTTTCCAGTGAGAAATGTAGAATTTTTTATTTTAAAGAATGTTTTGATCATGTATGTGAGAATTTCCACAGTCTCTCCTGACATCCAAGCTGAAGGGCAAAACTTTTTTCCTTGCTGATCCCCAAAACAAAGTAAAAAAGGAAAGCTAGGCAACACGTCTGCATGCGAGATTGAGGGCAGAGTGCCAAATGGTGCTAAGATAAATCTGTTCTGTGTTGTACAGAAGTAACGATGGCAGGAAGGAAGTTAAAACTTGCAGTTATCATGTTATAACCCTTCAGAGATGGGAATCCCACATATTTAGGGGATGACAAAACCAGTCAACTTGGATCAAGGCATAGGTGGTAGAGAAAAAATATTCACCACTGCATGGATCTGCTATTACCGCGGTTTGCAGCCATTAAGCCTAACATAGCTTTCATGCTCAAATATCCTCAGGAAAGCTAAAAAACATCTGCCAAAGAAGTGATTTTGCAACTGACCAATTGCACAACTCTAACGCTGAGGCAGGACATTACTTGAATAAACTTTGCAACTGCACTTAGAAAAGCTGACAGCAGTAAAGGCAACAAAATGTTAATTACAACAGCAGATCTGAATACGAAGCTTGCTCTATACTGTATTTGCTGCCTTGCATTTGCTATGCCACATTTCTTGCTGGTCCATGTCTGAGTGAATTACCCACTCACTCAAGGTTTTTTGCTCAGTGGCAGAAGTCTCAGGACTTCTGTTCTTATTTCTGAAATGATCAGACAAACAATAAATAACCTAACCAGCTCTTCCTGAGAAGCAATGAGTAGTCATGAACGTAATGTATTTGTGAAAAGTGAAGAATATAACCGAAGGTAAATCTGACACTTTTTACTACCATGTGAAACTTTACAAAAGCAAAGCAGGCAAGGCTGATTCTTTGGAGAGCAGGGCTTCAAATCTAAACTTAGTGTATTTATGAGGTGGACATTTATTTGGGAAAACTTTTCTTATGTTCTAAGAAATTTCTTAATTCAAATATAGTGTTCCAAATTTTTTCCTATGATAAAATATTTTTTCAAAGCCTTATGTCAGTGAAAATATGATTCCTTTCTGCTCTACAGGGCTCAATGATGTGGAGCTCCATGGTGGGGCTCCATGAGCACCACCAACCCAACGCATAGCAACTAAAGGGATGTATTTTGGAATATTTCCCATTAACTTTCATTCCTCCCCACAATCCCCTCACTTCTTGAGTTTGTACCTCAACAACCAGAATGTATTTTCCTTTCTTTCTGTCCTGGGTTCAGCAGTAGCAGTCATTTTTTTTCTCTTTCTTAGTAGCTGGTGCATTGCTGTGTTTCTGACTTTCAGTCTGAGAACAGTACTGATGATACCGATGTTTGTAGCTACTGCTTAGAATGTTTACAATTGATCAAGGACTTTCTGAGCCTCAGGCTCTGCCCTGGGAGGAGGGGAAGCCAGGAGGAAGCAGAGGCAGGACACCTGGCCCAGGCTGGCCAAAGAGGTATTCCATACCATAGCACGTCATGTCCAGGATGTAAACTGGGAGATACCCGGAAGGGC